>QUZG01000189.1:0-65938 GCA_003693545.1 Pseudonectria buxi
AAAGCCACAGCAACAGAAGCAGCAGAAACAGAAACAGAAACAGCAACACCACCAACAACAGAATAAACCTCAACATCACCAGCAGCAAAAGCAATACTCTCAGAAACAGCAATATCCTCAGCAACAACATCAACAACAACAAAACACTCAAAAACAACAACAGTACTCCCAGAAACAACAACTGCATCAACCACAACAGCACCATCAACAACGTCAACCACAACAGTACCCTCAACATCAACAACAACGTCAACCACAACGCCACCACCAGCCACAACCACAACCTCAACCTCAACCACAACAACACTACCAGCCACAACCTCAGCCACAACCACCACAGCAACATCTCCACCATCAACACCCAAAACACCAGCAATACATCCAACAACATATCCAAACCCTCCCCTCCCCCCCACGGTCCCTCTCCCCCCGGAGATCCATTTCCCCAAACTCCTCCTCCCCCAACTCTCCACCCCAATCCTCACCGCCCCCCGTGCTGGAATACCACCAGCAACTCCAGCTCCAGCAACTCCAGCAACAAAGCCTCTCCCCCGTGCCCCGCCACTTCCCCCACGCCTTCAGCTTCTACCACTGCGACCGCCACTTCACCATCGGCGAGCACCAGGGCCTGCCCGTCTACTGCATCACCACCCACGCCGGCCTCACCCCCTCCCAGCGCATCATCCTCCACGCGGGGCCTTCAAAGGAGGAACCCGTCCTGGCCTCGGTCAAGTGCGCCTTCTTCGGCCCCGGCTTCGACGTCGACCTTCCCGCCGTCCCCGGCTCGACCTTTGCCGACGTCCGCGAGCGCGTCACCTGGGGCTCGCGCTACGCCGGCTTCGGCGTTGGCGCCTACCGCTTCTCCATCGAAGTCGGCCGCCAGGACAAGACGGCCGTGCGGGAGTCCTTCGAGTGGCGCCACAGCGCCGGCGACGCCGTCAACGCCCTCGACGGCGAGAGCAGCGGCTGGAAGCTCGTGCGCCTAGCCCACGGCCCCCCCGTCGGAGGCCCCAAGGCCGCCGGTGACGTCAAGGGCGCCGGCGACGAGCGCCTCGTCAGCAGCAGCGACGACTACGAGGTCGTTGCCGCCTGGTCGCGCGCCCGCCGCAGCCTGACCAAGGCGGCCAAGTTTCACTTTCTCGGCACTGGCGCCTCGGGCCAGCTGGGCGAGAGGTGGGCCATCATGGCCGTCACGACGGCCTTTGCCCTCTATGTCAAGACACGCGATGATTAATGACCTGTATACAAGGAAGGAAATGAAGACTATGTAATGATACCCAAGCGCGGAGTTTGTATTGTTATTTGTAATCTCTTCTTTTTTTTCCCTTTGTCGAGGACGTGTGTTTTTTGGAGTTTTTGTATAGGATTGGATCTTGACACGATATAATGAATATGGAAGTACCTAGTAATATCTTCGCTGAATCGACCGCAGCAAATGGTTGCCTCTGTTCTGTTCGTCGTAGCATATGCCCCCAACCAGGGAGAGAGTCGACTGGTGATAAGTTGTCCTCCAGCATGTGATTTCCGTCGTATGCCACGCGTCTCGTACAACTGCATCTAAGTCTTGGCCGCCGCATTGTAGACGACCCCTTCGACCGGCTGTTCTTCCGCGCCCGGCGCTGTGACAGACTCTGACCCGGCAGCGCACCGTGACTGCATCACGGACCGCGCAGCAGACGTGTCGGGCCTCGTGGCCACGAGAGGATCGTCGGGCACAGGCGGCCCCGTATCTCCCAGACGCAACCTAGTGCTCGCGTTGGCCTTGCTCCACTCGACGGGCGACTGGGCAAAGCTGCTCGACTCGGGGACCAACATGGTGGTGAGCAGCCGACCCATCGAGACCTGCTTGAGACGGCGCGACAGGACACGGAAGCTCGAGTGGCCTACGACCAAGGAATAGACGAGGCCGATGCCAATGACGGCCATGAGCAGCACCACCAGGAATGCGGGGATGCCAAACTGCCAGTGGTACTTGATGCGGTGCACCGTAGGCAGCACCCGTAGCAACGGTGCGTTGTCTGGCTGCTCGTTACGCGAGCCCAAGGCGCCCTTGGTGCCTACCACGGCCGACGCCGCCAGGTCGGTCCAGGCCAGTCTGATGATGTTGGCCACGCTGTCGGTAGATCGAGACAGCTCTCGCCACTTCAGCCACTGGCTCATGCTGCTAGACCCTGTGACATCGTATACCGGTGGTACCGTCAATCCATAGGCCCCCTCAACAATCGTCTGCAGGGCAAACTTTGGGACGAGGGATCCTGGCAAGTTTACATTCGTACCTGCCGGATCCAGAATGTCCCTCACGGGATTCTCATTGCTTCCCAGCATGTAGAGGGAGGGAGCGCGGATGGTGGAGACGTTGGGGAAGCCCTCGTAGGCCGAGTTGACAATGCCCCATATGGGCTCGAATTGGAGCAAGTTATACGCCGAGTCCTCGTAACCCCATAGCGGCATGTCTTTCTCATTCCTATACTTCTTTTCCTTAATCGACTTGATGACGAGATTCTTCAAATCACTACCGCTGCCGTTGTGGAAGAATGTTGCTGTTTTGATCGTTGCTTTGAGCGCAGATGCACATGTATAGAGTGGCGCCGACCATTGGCTGCCGTCCTCAAAGATGACAGCCGGGCCATTGTCGATCCTTCTCGGGGCGCCTCGGATGAGATAACACGCGACAAAGGTATTGTTGAGGTTGGCTGGTGCATCTATCGCAGTGCCTTGGCACACACTTACTATAGACAGGGCTTGATTAGCATCAACATACGCGCCTTGGTTGTGCCCTTGTACACTCACTGGCACGCTGAAAAGACTGCGAGGTCATGTTCTCGGGATTTTCGTATAGTTTATCCTCGAAGCTTGTGGAGTTGACATAGCTAACCCCTGAAGCCAATTGGGACACGAAACTATCCATGATGCCTAGTGACTTGAACTTTTTGCGGTCGATGTTGTGATCCAGCGTGAACTGCTTGCCAATCTTGGAGTCCAACCGTTGGAAAAGCTTGCTCGTCGCCAACTCGTCCAGTCTTACGGAATCTATGAGGTTCATGTATAGCATAGTGTAGCGATTGGCGAACCAGGCGCCTTGGTACGCCCGCGTCCTGAGGTCGGGCTTGTTGACGCCGTTGCGCTGGTCGTTTTGAGGACTTGTGTGGTTAATGTTGGCAAACCCACCGCGGTCCGTGAGCTTGAAGTTGGTAGGAACTAGACCGAAAGCTTCCCGAGTGCTGGAGCTCATGACAAAGTCGACGGTGAGGTTGTTGCTGACGCACTCGACTTCAGGCTCCCAGAAGAGTAGGTCCTCGGACCACTCGACACCCCGTGTGTAGCCACTGGGCAAAGTGTGGTTTCTGAATCCAATACCACCGCTCTTGCTGTCAACCACGAGACCTTCAATGGCACGATAGCTGTCGTCCAGAGCGAAGCTCTCAATCATGCGAAACGCTCCACTGGCAAAGGGTGTGCCGTTGTTAAAATTCCGGTCGTACTGGGTAGTCAACTGGCGCCATTCAATGTCAAAGTAGTTGGAAATGGTCGTCTTGATATGCTTCGTACCGCTCGAATAGATGTCGCGGACAATGTCCGGCACCGTTGTATTAGTCCCGTAGAGCGTGGAGCAGTTTCCCGAGCCTGGTCCCGAAGAGTATATCGTGACATCCGTTGTGTACGGGCAGGGGGCGGGGCAGCCAGCAAAGAGGCATTTCCTAGTAAAGTGTTTGTCGTCTCGAGGCGATGTGCCGTAGTAGAAGGCACTCGAGTCTGCCGCATACTTGAATGGAACAGTTGCCCTCTTCGTGTCTGGCTCATCTCGTTCGTAAAGACCCAGAGGAGTAATCACACCAGCAATAGAAACAAGGAGACCGAGAATAGGGACGCCGAGGGAAGTCAACAATATAGATCTCCGCACGCCGCGGTTTTGTGAAGAGTCGGTCTGCAATAGGACCGGCCATAGCGAGCTCTGGAGGAACTTTGAGGCCACAGTCCTGGATGAATGCCTGGTTAGCCTGATGCTCGAGCGCTTAATAACAGAGATTCAGGACTTACCATGTCCCGGCCGATTCGCAATCTCGCAACTGTCCCGCAAGGACGAACGAAATAGCTGTTGGACACCAGAAGCGAGCTGTGTAGTCTGTTAGCCAACATGTGCCAAATAGAGCGGTGACAGTTCAAGCACGAACCAACAACAATGCCAAAGGCGATGGTACCGGCAACGTAACCCACGGTGAGCTCAGACATGATGACGCTCGAAGCAAGGACGACGAAGACAACCTAGGATGAAGATCAGAGCATCACGTTTGCCATGAGCGAGGATATGGCTGAAGAAGTTGTCGCCTGGACTCAACATTGCTCATGCGCCTCATGGCAAACGTGGACACCATCTCCAACTGTCTAATTTGCCCATCTGCACCCTGCTGTCGCACCTTTGAAGCCACAAGGCAGGGCATAGGGGCCACTTCCCAATTATGGCCCCGCAAGTCAGCCACCAGGATCAACGGCCCATGCTTGGCCCATGTGGCGATTCAGCCCGCGGGAAGCTTCCATGTGGGTGATGGGCAGATAGGGTTGAGGATTGGTTATAGATCGCCTTGGAGTTGGGCCCTTGCCGAGTGCGTTTCAGGAACTTAGCTCCCGGAGATGCCATCCTTGCCATCCAGATGCATCAACAACAACGCCCGGATCCACTCGATGCACGATGATCCTTCCAAAGAAGGGAAGCCGGGCCTCATAACAATATAGGCGCGGCACTTGGTAAGGATGATCACCTCCGCGCCCTCAGTCCGCGTCACCTTTGAGACTCGGCGCCGGTTCAAGTCTCCTCTCTCCATCACAGGTCTCGTGGATTCGATGCAGAAATTGCAGCAGCGCTGGCCATGTGCCTTGGGCCTCCTGTTGCTTATGCGCGGTACCGTAGCCGCCTTGGACGGTGCTGCTTTCGAATATTGTTTTGGTAACGGCTCCATTTGCAAGGCCTACAAGGGCCTCGACCGTGTTTGTAAGGAGAAGACCGGCGCAGGCTATTACAACTGCATTTGCAAGTCTGGCTGGGTCCCCGCATACATTGCGTACGTTGTGGCCGAAGTTGTAAAGCAAGTTCGCGCTGACCACTTTGCCAATAGTTGCGAGCAATGCAGGCTGGCAATGGGCGATTTCGGCAACCCCCATGATGGCTACAACAGCATTTGCGAGGAAGAAGGCTATGCCGTCGCACCTCTGCCCAAGAGCATAGCATTTGAACAGAAAGAGCGGAATAGGACTGTCTCTATCCCCGAGGTTACCAGCGTCTACTCTGAGACCTTTACCTACGACAGTAGCTACTACACCACTCAGACACCACGCACCCTCACCCTTGTGGGCGCGTCATCATCGATCATCCTTCCGGAGATGGCACCCGAGACTGCCTTGGCACACTCAGACGATTCGGCAGCGTACAGTTTGCAGTTCGGCCGATTGCGATCCATCGCTTGGGCAGTTGCCCTGATGCTCGTGTTGGTAATGTGTGCATAGGCAGATGGGTTGATCACGCGGATCGTGTCCATATCGAGGTTTTGCACCTCTACTTGCACTGTCTGCTGGCGTTTGTTCGTGTTTTTCTTGGTTTAGACAGGGTTGAGCCTCGATACTATGATCCGGGTGTCCAAGGTCGGTTGAGTGAATCAGTAGCATGCATCTCTCGAGGCGAAAAGGTCCAGCATGCCCTGTGTCTAAATCATTGGAATTTCTCCGGCGCGCTGGGTATCATCTTTCGTAAAACGGCCAATTGCTTGACTAATCCAAGCTTCTTCTGGTCCGAAACATCGCGTCGATCGACTCTCCGCGAACCATGTGAGAAGAGAACTGTGCCATCGGGCAGCACCTCGCCAGGCGCCACCGTCGACATCTGGGTAATAGTACAGTTCTATAAATGTGTCAGTTTTCGTCCAACGATCAAGGTCACTTGGTACATAATTATACCTTGCCGATCTTGGCGCCACTGCAGACTTTTGCGCCGACGTGGATGACTGAGCCCTCTCCAATCTCTGTGCCTCCAGCTTCGACTACGGATCCGGCCTCGATCGTGACATAGTCTCCAAGCACCACGCCGCCGGACTTCATGGTACTGCCATCCGTAGGGCTGGCTCCAAGGTGTGTTCGCTCATGGATGAGGCAGCGTCGTCCGACAAGGATGCTACCCAAGTTGGATTCGATTCGTGCCCGCGGATGGACAACCGATTCTGACTGGAGAGTAATGGAATGCGTGCCTTGGAGAATCGCATTTCCTGAGATGACGAGCGACGAGGAGAAGTGGACGGGTGGTTTGGGACCACTGCGGTCGACGGCCGGGAGGATAGAGTGTCTTTTGCTTGACATTGTGGAAACGGCATGTGTTGCCCAAAAGGCTAGGTATCGAGAATGTATCTTTCACGGGCCAACATTGCCCAGACGATGTGACGAGGCAACGGGCGTAGTGAACTGGTAATGTCGATATAGCACAGCTTGGGAGGGAGAGCTGTTGGCCAAGCTCAAGCTGAAGCTAACAAGTTGGAGCTTGATGAGGTCAGCAAATCGCCCAGCATTGAATCAGATCAGCATTCCGATTGGCACCTGGGGGTGATGAACGGTACTTTGATTTGTGGTGGGAAAATAGTGCCGGCAGAGGTAGCGACTAACGCGCTTCGCTGAGTCATGCGCGTAGGCATTGGCCAATCACGGGCTAGGCATTTCCTACGGGTCACCATTCTGGCCTGGAAACTCCAAAGTGCGAAGTGCCGCATCCTGACGTCCGCCACCTGCAAAAGCACCAATTCACCCACGAACGCGACGCCAACACAATGCTGTCCACGAGATCGGCGCCCAAGACGGTCGTTGGTCTCTCACGGACCGCCGTGAGGGGCCTGGCCACTGTTCAGGATGGCGCCCCCAAGCGAGTCTACGGCGGCCTCAAGGACCAGGATCGCATCTTCCAGAATCTGTACGGACACGAGCCCGCCAACCTCAAGGCCGCCCAAAAGATGGGCGACTGGCACAAGACCAAGGAGATTATCCTCAAGGGCCACGATTGGATCATCAACGAGGTCAAGACCTCTGGTCTGCGTGGCCGTGGTGGTGCCGGCTTCCCGTCTGGCCTGAAATGGGTATGCCCTCCCTTGTTCCCCTCGAGACGGCCGTCTTCGCCACGGGCTGCCGTCTGCAATTGTGCCGTGCTGACCCTCTCTAGTCTTTCATGAACTTCAAGGATTGGGACAAGGACACCAAGCCCCGATACCTCGTCATCAACGCCGATGAGGGTGAGCCCGGAACCTGCAAGGACCGCGAGATTATGCGAAAGGACCCACACAAGCTCATCGAGGGCTGCCTCATCTCTGGCCGTGCCATGAACGCGACCGCTGCCTACATCTACATCCGTGGCGAGTTCGTCTACGAGGCCGCCGTCCTCCAGAACGCCATCAACGAGGCCTACAAGGCCGGCCTCATCGGCAAGAACGCCTGCGGATCCGGCTACGACTTCGATGTTTACATCCACCGAGGTGCCGGTGCCTACGTGTGCGGTGAGGAGACGTCTCTGATCGAGTCGCTCGAGGGCAAGCCCGGCAAGCCTCGCCTGAAGCCCCCGTTCCCTGCTGCCGTTGGTCTCTTTGGATGCCCCTCGACCGTCACCAACGTCGAGACGGTTGCCGTTGCCCCGACCATCTGCCGACGTGGAGGCAGCTGGTTTGCCGGTTTTGGCCGTGAGCGAAACCAGGGCACCAAGCTCTTCTGTATCTCGGGCCATGTCAACAACCCCTGCACCGTCGAGGAAGAGATGTCGATTCCCATGCGTGAGCTGATTGACAAGCACTGCGGTGGCGTTCGTGGCGGATGGGACAACCTCCTGGCCGTTATTCCCGGCGGTTCTTCCACCCCCGTTCTGCCCAAGCACGTCTGCGATGACCAGCTGATGGACTTTGACGCCCTAAAGGACAGCCAGTCCGGTCTGGGTACCGCTGCCGTCATCGTCATGGACAAGAGCACCGACATTATCCGCGCCATTGCCCGACTAAGCCACTTCTACCGCCACGAGAGTTGCGGTCAGTGCACGCCTTGTCGCGAGGGCAGCAAGTGGACGGAGCAGATCATGCACCGATTCGAGAAGGGCCAGGCCCGCGAGCGAGAGATTGATATGCTCCAGGAGCTCACCAAGCAGGTTGAGGGTCACACTATTTGCGGTATGTCTATTCGTGGTTGACCATGTGCATCATCTTGACTGACTTGTACTTTGTTTAGCTCTCGGCGAGGCCTTTGCCTGGCCTATCCAGGGTCTCATCCGTCACTTCCGACCGGAGCTCGAGGCCCGCATGCAGAAGTTTGCTCTGGAGAACGGAGGTGCTCCGCTGGCTGGTGGTTGGGCACACAACGCAAAGGCTCAGGGAAAGCTGATTGCGCCGGGTCAATGATTGTGTCTCGACTACCTTACCTAAAATGGGACCGGGCTGAGGAGGCGAGCTAGGCTCTTGTACCTGTGCATAGTAGCTGCCTGTGTTATATTTACTTTGTGTTCTTTTTTACCACACTCGATCGAGGCCAACCTCAGGTTTACGTCGCCTCTCTTGGTGACGCCTACTCACTCGCCCTAACCTCTTGGTAGCTATCACGACTTGGATCGACAGTCTGAAATGATTCCAGATTATCCACATTTCCTGTCTATTGCCGCCACAGATTACAAATGTTTTCGAAATGACTTGCCGTCAGCTGTTCGGTGGGCCTGTCTTGTCAATTGCGGAGAATGCGAGGGTTTGGCCAATTGAAGTACATGAATTGAAGGTGCGAGTCTGCATTTGTAGATTCGTCTTTGATGATCACAGAGATCCTTAACCCTACGTCTGATATTTGATTCACTCGAGCAGAGGTACTTAAATAATGAAGATAGTAAGTGGCGAGATACTGCACGGGTATGCTCAAACTTGCTCGAGGAAAGTCAAAGAAAGTCGACGCAAGTTATTCAAGTTAGCCTCACTCAAGACAGCAATCTAATTCGTTGCAGACACTCAATGAAGTTCTATATTGATGCTGCTTTATGCGTCCCTGGACGTGCAAGTGTGAAGATCGACTACGAATCGATGCTGACTTCAAGCGTAAAGAGTACCGCAATTAAAGAGGCACAAGTTAATCGTCCGATAATAGTCAGTTAATCTTATAGACATTCTGGGTCAAGTCTGTGTATATCCTTCCATCTAAACACCCCCTTAATCACCTAGTCGCTCCGCTTCATCCATTTCCCACTAGCAACGCTCTTGATGCGTTCAACACGGCCATCCACAAGCTCCATCTCAAACTGTTCCAGCATACCATAGAATCCCGCGCTTTGCCAGCTCATGCACATATCAAACAGACTGGAACCGCCCTCCATCTTGGCTCGGTTGCTGACATCAGATACCAAGTCGGGGACCACGTTGTACGCCATACGCACGGTGCCATTTGGTTCGTAGAGAGCAGCCAACGAGTCGACGGGAGAGACGAGACCAACAGGCTGAAGACGCAAAGTCGTGTCCTCGGGGAAAGTTTCGAGTCCGATGGTAATGGGACGCGTATCGACGCCGTCCTCAAAATACGCCTTCAAGCCCAATCCGACGTGGCCGCTGTCCACGCTCAGCGTGAGATTCGTCCCCTGTTCCGAGTCGTGCACGTACGTGCCTGCAAAGTTGCGCTCCGCGTTTTCTACGGTAGCAAGCTCGGCAGCAGGCAAAAAGGTCTCGCCGACAACGTCACGCAGAGCCCAGCGAGCCTGGGCGACATTGACTGGGGGACCAGCCACTAACAGGGAGTAGCCGATGCCGTGGTCGGGCGAAAGTGCGAGAAAGGCAGCGTAGTCTCCGGAGCCTCCGGCCTTGGTATACAGGTCAGATATGCGGGTGCGGTTCGAGTCGGGCGATACAGGGAGTGTGAGGCGGTAGATTTCCCAAGGGGCGCCAACGTTGGTGGTCAGGCTGCCAGTTGAGCCGCGAGGCTTCATCCAGAACCGCGTAGCATTTGTAGATAGAAGCTCGGCGTTTAGGATCGAGAGACCAAGCTTGCGAAGATCGGCACAGTTGGAATAGAAGCCACCAGAGCTGAATACCAAACGACAGTGTTAGCTTGGGATATCATGCAAATGGAGACAAGAGAGTAGGCCATAATGGCAGCAACTTACGGAGTAGACCATGTATTGTCCCCTCCCCAGGCAGAGTAGTTATATACACCCGAACGATCAATGCCATTGACGTCGTCACCCTGGGGCACTGTCGTAGAAGTGCCATTGAGTCCCAAAGGCGAAAGGATTAGGCCTTGAACCGCCTCTGGGAACGATTGGCCAGTCATACGCTCGAGTGCGATGCCTAAGAGACCAAATCCTCCATCGGAGTAGATGGGGTTTTGGAATGGAGGAGTTACAGGTCGCTTGAGATTATGCATGGCGTTGAGGAGGTCTAATAGACGGTGTCAGCAGGGATGAAAGAACGATAAACTGCTTCAGCTTACCAGTGGTATTGCATTTGGCGAGATCGGTCATGCATTCTGTTGGCAACTCTGTAACTTTACATGGACTTGTTAGCACTGACTGGTTTGAGTGAGAATGGATTGGAAACTTACACATGCTGCCAGCACCGGCTTGCATAGAGGCGAGGGCCCCGATAGTGACTTGTTCCCACTTGACATTCTCAAGAGGATCTTTATCCAAGTTGCCCGCCAGTTCAGGAATCCACTTGGTCACAGGGTCGTTGAAGACGTCTGTCCCTGCTTTGGCCAGGATGGAGTAGGCAGTGAAGAGCTTGGACACGCTGCCGACGCGGTAGATGGTTCCATCATTGACTACGCCAGCGGTCAAGTTGCCGTCCCCCTCGGTTGACTCGTGGTTGTAGCTGTAGATGGAGAGGTTGGTTGCGGTAGAGAAGACGTCGATGGAAAAGGTCAAGTGTGTCCGATTGAGTCCGTCAGACTCGAACAGAGCCTCAATGGCATCGGGGAAAGCGTCTCTGGCAGCGCGGATGGCTTTGGAATTGGTTGGATCAAACTTTGTGGCAAAAGATTGGCCCAAGAAGGGGCATTCTTGGGTGGGCAAGCTTTTGCTCGCGGATCCAACAATGATGGAGAGAAGGGGGAGAACCATGGCAGTGCGGCCGAACATGATGGATTGCAGCAGAGACCTAGACGTCTCGAGTATAAGAAAGAAGAGGAAGAAGGGCAGTGTATGTAGGGATGGACTGAGTTGATCTGATTCTTGTCCTGGTGGGAGATGCTACATCCAGTCATGGAGAGAACCTTTTTCCATCTAGAGAGATGTCTGTCTTTTATATACCATTGTCTTGACGGTTTGTCCAGTGTATTAATTGCTGATATCAGCATCCGCGTATATCGTGGCAGCCGGTGATCGACAACGGCGTTACTCTATATGGTGCGATGCGTCGCTGGAGGCTTGGCCCGAGAAATGACGTCGGTTGTTGCGTGGCTTAGACGGTCTACGTTAACCAACTGCTCACAACTATACTGCAGTCAGCATGGGAAACAAGGTTAACCAGAGAATTCGTCCCTATTAGGCAAATCGCGTCGCTCGGGTTGTTCGTGATACCCAGTCGGCATGTCTCCCGCACGTAGCACATGGTTTGAACAGGAGATGCGCTACGCTCGCACGTAACTATACACGTACGATATGATTTGCATCCCACTGTGAAGGCTCAGCTCAGCCATCTAGACAGTTTGAGAGTCCATGTGAGGCTGTGAGCTGTCTGCCTGGCCCAGGCTGCAGCTCATCGTGCATCATTCAAACCGGATACCATATGCTTAGAGTCGCGTATCGGAACGCCCAATGGCAAATGAACTTGTACCACGGTAGTCTTATTCTCGGGTCGAGATACGAATTGCGACCAGGTAGGGCCATGGAACTGAATGTGAGGTTAGATTAGCCTGGTGTAGGGACAGTTACTTCCATTGAGCTAGGTGTGATATATTTACCCTTGGTTAGTTCGACTTCAGCCTGCAACTGCTCATGATCCACGATATATTTTGTAGGTATCATTGAACAAGAGTAGCTAGATGTTCATTCCATCAATAAACAATTCTGATGAACCGATGGTGCTCTCCATTTTATACAACTAAAGTAGCCCATGATCATAAATCAAGGCCTCGGAGTACTTTCCACAACTACCTTCCTGGCTGCTTCCCTCGGTCACTTCCTGCCTCATCTCTAATCCGTGACGTTGTCAATGGAATACACTCACGACTCTGGCTAGGCCAAGACGTGACTCCTTTCAACACGTCCAAGCTCTGGCATTTTCGGCTTTTACAACCGACTGAACAGTCTTTTTTCTTCATCCTCAGCCTCAACGTGGGTCTTATGCTTGATCTCTCTCTGGAACAGAGTCGCTTGCACCCAGCATGTCCTCTTTTATTTCCTCTACGCGCCTTGCAACTGGCACTTTTCTTCGCGACCATCCACATGCAGAATCCCCCGACAACGCTTCCACCATATCCTTGTCCACTTTCCACCCCTTCTCAGATTTATCGGCCACGCTCAGGTGCCGTATCTGGAAGCTTGCAATTCGCCCCTCGAATGGCCGCGACGGTCTGCACTATTTTGCCATCATGAAGGGCGACGAGCGTGACGCAAACGCAAGAGAGGGTATGATCCTGCTGGGACCTACGCTTCATGACGCAAACGGAAGAGAGGATATGGTTCTGCTGGGACCTACACTTCCCGGGAGGGACATTCGAATGGCCGGCGTTCCGAGGCTCGTCCCGCAGCACGAAAGTCTACCAACTCCGGACGGTTACCGGTCAGCATATCTCTGGGACCTTGGGCTATGGACTGCATGCAAGGAATCGAGAGAGGTCATCACCAGGCACTTTAAGATCCAGAGAAGCAGGGAGAACAGGGCATATCGCATTAAACGCCTAGCCAATCGCGTCTGGACAACATGGACTCCCTGGGCTTTCACACAGGGAACCGAAAACATGGCGGCATTTGTGACGGTACCTCAAAGCGGCATAGAATGGCAACTCATGGTCCGTCCGTCCAAAGACCTTTTCTGTTTTTATCCAACCAATTGGAAATCCACCATCAATTGGGGTCTTGGCGATTCGATCTTTTTTGATCTTCCTTTCACACAGAACTGGAAGGGATATGGACCGTTGCGTAATATCGCCTTCATGTTTGACCCAAGCTGGAACCTTGGATGGCCCAGACTTCTGAGCGACATACTTTTGGAGTCTAGTCCTCGAGGACTCTTTGCTCGCGCAGTTTTCGCACGTCGCCAAAATCGAGTACCATGTTTCGTCTGGCTGATCGACTGGACTGCTGAGCTTGAGTTGTTAAGAATTCGGCACCAGCCTAGAATATTCTTCGACCGCTTTGAAGAGTATGTCGAGGTGGATGCGGATAATTTACCGTCTTATATTGGCGAAGAGCATTCTCAAACGTTGGCCTACTTTTATGTCCAGTTTGGTGCTCTCTGCCACAACGCACCTGAACTGTTGTGCAGCCTCAGCACAAGGCGACCATTTCTTCCTTTTCGTTTGCCTAACCTTGTCGGAATACTCACTCGCAGGACCTGGGCATCGAGGCCGAGACGGCGAGGAGGCGTCAACATGGGGTAGATTGACGACATGTAGCCAGTACGGGAGTTCAATATAGCTAGTATTAGTGTCATCACGTCCACAGGTCAACCACAGTCACAGGTAATTCGACGGGTGTTGTCTAATCTGTGGGATATAAAACGGTCGATTTGGGGCCTCTTATGTCTGGTACAGTGGACACTCTTATGTCGCCGCATAAGATCAGACCATAAAAACGCCCAAGAGGCGAGGAGCAGGTCGTAACAGATGCGTTGGTCTCCACGTGACACTGAGGCGGGATATGTCTTCCTCCGTTGAGTCGCTGTTGGTTCTGTTGATTCTCAATCTCTCACCGCCATAAACCTGTTTCGAGATCAAAATGAGTTCCAAAAAAGACGACAAAGAGCCGGGCTGCTTCGGCATTACATTTGAAAGAAAGTACTACCAACGCGAAGGCGCCTTTATCAAAAGAAGCCTACGACCTAGAGAGTTCCGCACTGGGCTACACGGACTCCATGTCCCTCGACTTCGGAAAGAAAGCCTCATGAACGAAGCTGAGTCTTTGCGATACATTCGATCCAACACTGACATTCCGGTTCCGACGGTCTACTGTGACTTCGAAGACGATGACGCATACTACCTTGTGACGGAAAATGTCGATGGCGTCAATATGTCTGATCTGTCAGAGGATGGGAAAGCCGTGGTGCGCAAAGAACTCGAGGCCCATCTTGCGACACTCAGAACTCTGAAATCAAGATACCTCGGCGGGCCGTCAGGCATCATCATTCCCCCGCATCGTGTGATGCGGCGCACAAAGATCGACAATTGGTCATTTCATCCGTCAGACGAAGAGGAATACGCCTTCTGCCACAACGATTTATCACAGCAGAATGTCATCGTTGACCCGGACACCTTGAAGATCAACGCCATTGTGGATTGGGAATACGCTGGTTTCTATCCGCCTCGCTTTGAGTGGCCATTCTACACCAGGCTAGGTCCATCGTCGGCAATCAATGGCGAGGAAGACGATTCAGAGAAGCTTCTGGAATTTCTCAATTCCCGGGCTGTGAGACATTCGCCTACGCTTTGTGCGACTCTTTGACTAACTCGGGCAGATCCAAGCAAGTTGATAATACCGGTCACGGATTTCATGGTCGGTGGAAGGGTTCATTGTCACGAAACACGCATGTTTTGGACTGCATCAGGCATGGAACCGATAGAGTCGGAGATTGGCTGGCAAAGTTCGATCTGCCTCCGGGTAGTCTTGAGACCCCCCACTTGCAGGAGCCCAAAAGTCCCATGATGTTCACTGTTCCGAGTCTCATGACGAAATATCATGGAGGTATGGGCGCGTGGCCGGCCGCAAGGATGGGCGCTGAGACGAACTACTGTGGACGGCTATGGCAGGTGTGTTAGCTATGGTAATGTGGGCATACAAACTGGCTTGACTGATTACACAAGTTGGAAGCCTCGACCTAAGTCTGGACGGTCTTGTCTCACTAATGTTTATTGGATCGAGGGCAGAAGAAAGTATGCAATGCGGAGAGTCAGTATCTCCCGATATGACAAGAGTAATCAGCATAGAATCCACACCTAGTGGAATGACTGTGACTTGTGTTTCTTTCTGTCACGACTCTACAGCTGATGTTTTCTTATGTACTTGTCGCTTAATACTCTACTCAAGGATGCTTTTGGCTGTAGTCTAATTGATACGCTCTTCCGTAACGATCGTGTCGTTGGCGCTATAGCGACAGGCGGAGCTTTGGACACTTCCCATCCTCTTCAAATGTGCAGCTAAGCAGGGCTGCTGTTGTGAGAGCTGGTGGTTCTATAAACCAGAAATGCAAGGCGAATGCTCCCTAGCTGCTCAGTTTCCCGACGTGTAGTCCCGTACTTGTATTGCAGATATTTCTTTTCATGCAACACTATCCATAATCCTTTGAAATATACACCCAGGTTTTCCCGCTCTTTACTTAGTTGGCTGCCTCGCCCTCCATCTTGACAATCTCATGCTTGGTCCAGTTTTCCAGGCCGCCCTTGGCAATGATATCCTGCAAGCTCTCGGCAAACTCGCCCACCTTTTCCTCCCACTTGTCGCCATCGGGGCCCTCTTGCACCTCAATGACGCTTCGCTTAATGTCCCACGTCAGAGTCCAGCCCGTTCGTCGCGTGAGGATCTTGTCCTTGAACGTGGCGCGCAGACGCTCAATGAGACGAGGGCTCTCCAGTCCCAGGAGAGCGTTGTTGATGCTGTTTCGGGAGAAGATGTTGCCGAGGCTGCCCGCCACTACCAGGGGAATGTCCTTGGCGAGAAGTGCTGTGGCGGCTTGCTCTCGAGACGAACCGCAGCCTAGGTTGAACCCAGAGACAAAGATGTCATTCGGCTTGGCGACTGATCCGAAATCAGGGTCGTAGTTTTCCATGCAGACTCTCGCCATGTCTTCCCTCGTCATGTCATCCTGGTATGTGTACTTGCCGGCGTAAATGTTGTCCGTGTCAAGGTTATCGGCGTCGAGGAATACAACCTCGCCGCTAATCTTCTCGGGGAAGCCCGGGAGAATCTTGGTGGCGGCCTTGGTCGCGTCGTCGCCCGCAGTTGACTCGACTCGGTCGATGAGCGACTCAAGCTGGTCCAAAACGCTGCCCAGTTCACTCTCCGGGGTCTTGGCCGAGCCGGTGCCAAAGCCAAAGTCCACGCCAGAGTAGTTTGCCGGGGGCTCGTACACACCCGTGCCGGAGATGACGCCGTTGAGGGCGCTGGCAGCCACGACCTCGGGGCTGGCAAGGTATGCCTGTGCCAGCCGGCTTCCCATGCGGCCCTTGAAGTTGCGGTTCGACGCAGAGATGCCCACCTCGCCCTCTTCCAACAGTCCGGTTCCCAGACCGATGCAGGGCCCACAAGATGCGGGAAGCTTGATGGCTCCGGCTTCAAGCAACGTCTGCCAGCTGCCTTCGTTCTCGGCAAACTCCTGCTCGCGGATCGAGGCCGCAGCAATGTACAGCTTGAGACCGTCTGCAATCTTGGGAATCTTGCCACCGTTGGCCTTGGCAGCATCCTGGAAGACCTTGGCGGCCGCGGCGAAATCAGAGGCTCGGCTGTTGGTGCAAGACAAGATGTATGCCTTGTTCACGGGGATCTTCTTTGGTTCGAGGTCGGCAAGCGGCGTCGAGATTTTGACAGAGTTGGGACCCGAAACAAAGGGCGAGAGGGTAGAGAGATCGAGGTAGAGTTTCTTGGCGTACTGCGCTCCGGGGTCGGCTCGGGGTGGGTTGGCAAAGAGCTCGTCGACCTTTTCGTGCGTAATTCGGTCCTTGGTCGTGCGTTCGTCGGACATGGCTGCCTCGGTGGCCTTGTATCGCATCCAGCGTTCCAGAGTCGTGTCAGCGGGGAACTGTTTGGCACGAACATTAGATGGCATACGGTATATATCGAATTTGCAGGATTGAAACGGACCATTGCAGAAAGTGCAGACCACTCAGTCGACATGTTGCTAATGGTGAGTCTGTTGTCCACAGAGATACTGGCCATGGTCTGCTCCGAGCCAGTGAACTCGACACTGTGGTTAAGGACCTCCGTAGGGAAGAGACCACAGAGAGCGACAATGACATCTTTGCCGGTGACGCCTTCGGGCAATGTCCCCGTAAACGTTACCAGGGCGACAGGGGGCACGTTGAACCTGTTTCATGACATGATGATTAGAAGGGATTCCCAGGATATGGCAAGTTTGACGTACCATGAGCGACTCGTAGCCCAAATAGCAGCAGCGTCCGTTCGTACAAGAGCTGTTCCGAGGGCAGAGATTCCACCATAGTGATTAGAGTGCGAATCCGAGGCGACGCACATCTTTCCAGGCCAGGCAAAGAGCTCCTCGACCTAGTGGGTTGTTAGTATCATGACAAACTGATTTGCACTGGAGCTGCGTACCATGATCTGGTGACCGATACCATGGCCTGCCGGGAAGTGTGGAACGCCCTGCTCCCTGGCAAACGCGCCAATCTTTTCGTACTTGGCCAGGTTGGATGCCGACTTGTTCTGGACGTCGTGGTCGATGGCGAAGACGAGCTGGTTGGGGTTCTTGATGCGCTTGGCGCCCAGGGATCGGTATTTGTTCAAGATGGCCGCCGTGTTGTCGTGGCTCATGCATCGGTGAGGCTCAATCTGCACATAGTCGCCGCTCCGGACAACCTTTCCCTCTGGCAAGCCGACGGCGTGGGCTTGAACAATCTTCTCCGTCAAGGTCTGTGGGGTCTTTGTATCGGTGGGGATATCGGCAAAGGAGAACTCGGTCTGGGGGATGGACGAGATTGTCGCACGGTCGGAGGATGTCGTAGTAAGCAACCGGCGGGATCGGGACTCGCAGAATGCCGCGGTGCGCGGGAGACGCTGGGTTACGAGGCGTTGAGCCGAGATGCGACAGCTCGCATGGCGGAGCGATCGAGCCCACGAGGCCGTCGCGACCTGGAAGAGTCAGCATTTTGGGGAGGCTCGGCTCAATGGGTCGGGGGGTTGCTTACTGCTCTGAGCGACATATTGTGCTAAAGATGGAGATCTCTAGCAAGTCGGGATCAAATGTTGCAAAGAGCAATGCCACGTTTAAAATTTGACGCTCTCCTGGGCTGAACGAAGAAGTCCAGGACTCATCGCCAGACCCACTTTTCGGCTGTGAGAGATGGCTTCAATGTGCCCGAATGCGGAACCAGCGCTGGTGGCCAATGCAAATCCGGGGCCTTTTATTCGTCAATTCCCCACAATCCTCCGCCCGAGATCTTAGAAGCAGCCATCACGACTACCTACTGTCCTGGTTTTATTGGAGTTAGGAAACCAATACAGAAACTTGAATATAATTCATTCAACAACCATTGAAAGAGGATCTTGTCTCAGATAATAACCGACGTCAGCAGCGTCTCGGTGGCAAGTCAATAGCTGCAGTCTTGACTTTGGCATGTGCGAGATCGGAGTTGCGTCAGACTCGCGGCTTATCTACGCCACAGCCTCGGTTCAAATTGTCTAAACGCCACACATTCGTTGTCTCCGAGTTGAACCACCTCACATCGATCCATAAGGCAAAGTTACGCATTCACCAACCCTAGATTGTAGTACTGCATTGCAGACTTCCGCATTCGGTATTCTTGTTCCCTTGAGATTATCTACCGGAGTTTGAATGTTCCGTGTTGCTCTGCTTTAACCCTTGGCACACCTCGAGTCGACGTTGACAAGATCTGAACGACTACAGGGTTGGAACTGCTTTCCTCAGCCAAAGTGTAGCAAACTCATGGGAAAGGGGCTCTGTAGTGTAGACTGTCTAGAACACATCTCCCTCCCATTCTTCAGTCCGTCTACTCGGGTTGATAATCGATCATCTAATTACGCAGAAATTGTGCTCCTGCATTTCTTTCAATCACGACCCTTCGCCACAGTTCACTTTCTTCAAGCTTCCTCGTAAGTGTATCGACATTCTGCTCTTTTGTCCCGTTGGCATCGACCTACACACGTTAGCGCCTCAATGTCTCTAAAAAGGTCAACTCGACTACTTACACCAAGCAATATGCCACGCTGCCGATATGCTTCTTCAACAGGTCTAGTCTCGAGCTCATATTCTGTGAACCGCTTCTCAAACTTGTTCTCACTATCGTTGGCATCTCGCGCTCGGCCTAGGTATCCCGCTTTCGCATTGCCCTTGGTGACTTCAAACGAGAGCACAATGTCCGGTTTTATGACCGGCTTCGAGTTGCCGTCACTGCCGGGAGCTAGTGGTGCCTTGTCGTGAAACGGCCAGGCGCCGAAAGAGTCCAGCTGCTCTACGCACCGGGTATATCCGTCAAGTATAATACCGTCAACTTTGGGTTCATCTTGGCTGGCGGCGTCTAGGATTGCTTGGTATAGGAAAGGATTCAGAGTCTCGCGGCCGAGAAAGCCCTGGTTGTCTAGTTTGCTTTGGATCTCGACTGCGAGTGGCGTGGTCCCATTCTCACGCATCCAGCTACGCAGGCCATCACCGAAGGAGTAGTGCGCCAAGTTGTGTTTCTGGACGAGATGAACTGAGAGTGTTCCTTTTCCTGCGCCAGGTGCTCCTGGATAGACGAGACGGTTACTTTGGAGCAGGTCAAGAGATTAAGATGAGGAATTCAAAGGCAAGTTACCAAGAACGAAGATGATGGCAAAGCTACGATGGCCTTTGTTCGGGATGGTAGTGGTCTCCATCATGTCGTCGAGTTATGTAGTTGACTGTACTGTCGGCAGGGAGTAGCAAGATGGGTGTAGCGAAGCATAAACCAGCCTCATGGATTTTGTATGGTTGGCACGTGATAGTTTAGAGGTTGTACAAAAAGAGAATTTGGGTTGTGTGAATAGTGAGACTTGGGTAGAGAGAAAATGATATTGGGGGGGGGGGAAATGCAGATTATTCTATTTAATCAGATTTTTCCTATTGCTACAACCATCTCTTATCAGGCTGCAAAGTCGACATCTTTGTAAAAGCGTATCGTGCCTTTTGTGTCGAGGGTTATATGACCTTGTGTTACGGTTTCACGGATAGCAACCTAGACTTTAAAAATCTGTCGAACACCAAATCTCAAGCGGGGTCTAAACTTCATCCGTCACAATATTGAAACGTGAAGATGGCTCTCACTTCTCTTCTAACGAACACGCCTGCCTCAGGATACGTCCTCATAACCGTGCTGTGCGCGGTCTTGGCCTACATCAAAACAAGGCCAAGCCTCAAGCCCAGCGCCATCCTCCCTATCGATGAAGCGAAGCGCGGTCTGCGGCTGCTAAAAGAAGCCGGCATGCGCAAGCTCAACATTGCGGGCGGAGAACCATTCCTATATCCCCGTCTTCTCACCGAACTGCTTCGTTATGGCAAGGAGGAGCTAGGTGTCGAAAGCATCAGCATCGTCAGCAACGGCAGCAAGATCCAAGAAAAGTGGATTCGCGAGAATTGCCAGTGGCTGGATATCCTAGCAATCTCGTGCGCCTCGTTCAATCAAGAGACGAACAAACGGATCGGACGTGGCGACGATGGAGGCAACGTGGTTCGGCTGTTCCGCATCGCGGCGTGGTGCAGGGAGTATGGCATCAAGTTCAAGTTGAACACCGTCGTCAACGTGCACAACTGGGACGAGGACATGGCTCGCAACATTGAAGAACTCGCGTCATTCCGGTGGAAGGTGTTCCAGTGTCTGCTCGTAGCTGGAGAAAACGAGGACGAAACAAGACGGCGGGACGCGAGAACATTTGTCGTGACTGACGAGCAGTGGCGGACGTTTTGTGACCGGCATAAACATCTTCATTGCTATGTCCCAGAGGATAACACGTCCATGGCAAGCAGCTACCTGCTTCTAGACGAGTACATGTGTTTTCTGGACAAGGGTGAAGGCATGATCACAAAGAGCGAATCGGTCCTCAAGGTTGGCGTCAGGCAAGCAATGAAGCAGGTTGTCTGGGATAAGACATCATTCATTGACCGGGGTGGTATCTACGATTGGGGCAGATCGGACATGCTGCAGGAGAGTGGGTGTAATGGAAGTGGAAACAAGGAGCTACAGTGGTAGTTAGAATACAACCCCTGCAAGCTTGTTGGGTTGGTCCGAATCGAGCCCGGAAAGCCCAAGATTGTTATGAGACTTCGGTTAGGGCTTGAAAGGCCTCTTAATGAGACAGATAGGATGCTTGGTTATTACTGTTGGCTAGGTACTTTAGCGTCTACCTAAGAATGCTCCAAATGGATATTGACCCAATATTCAACGGACACATTGCATCGCTACCTGTTCACTAAGCGCCACATAACCCATGCTTCATCAAGCCGTCGTAGCCTGACTCTGTCGTTTGAATGACCACTCAGGCCATGAATATAATCTGGTTGACAAGCACAATCCGACACATACGACCATACCTACCAGAAAATACGGGATCCCGTCCGCTCTCCCATAGTCAAGCTGGTAAGGGGCGGATTAGTAGTTGGGTCGGTGACGACCAGCGAATCCCCGCTGTTGTATGTTTTTTGCCATTTTTTGCCATTTCTCGCCAACATCTTCAACGGTCCAAATGTCGTTGGCAAGTGTTTCTGAGAGTTTCGGGTTCCTGGCGCTGGTTGTGAAACAAGTGGCTTATCACGTTGCGTGATTGGTTGGAACTGAGTTGTTCATCCCGACGCGGCAAAACCATGGGACGACGACATATCGGGTCGAGCCGAGGCCGACACCGCCGTTCGCAATGAAGCAAAGTTGCACTCATTGTCTCTTCTTCTTGACTTTGTCTCAAGCTGCTCTATACGAAGGCGAATAGAATCGTCAATCGCAATCATGACTGGAACGTTTGAGCAATTCATAGCCTTTGGCACCGACTTGGGTATGTCCAGATCCCCTCATCGACTCCTGAGCCTGGCGATGCTTCTCAGTCCTCACTCAGATAGAACCTCATGCTAACTTGACCTTTCCCAGTCGGCCTTGAGCGCATCCTACGCCTCTTCCAGGCGTCGTGCTCCATCCTCATCTCATACCCGCTTCTCCTCAGCCTCATCTTCCCCAACCCACCCCACGGCCCACCCGCGACAGGCCTGGCAGCGCTGCGCCACCAGCTCAACGTCTCGCGCCGCTTCATCCGCCTCTTCCGCTTCCTGCCCACCCTCCGCGGCGGCTACAGCGCCTACGCCGCGCCCGGCGACAAGCCCCTCGAGGCCTGGCTCGACATTGTCGCCGCCACCTGCTTCGGCATGTTTGGCCTGCTCGAGTCCGTCACCATGCTTGACCTCACCGGCATCGAAGGCGTCGCCGTCTTCTCCGCCGACCGCTTCGCCGAGCTCGACCGCCAGGGCCTGCTCTTCTGGTTCGCCGGTCTCTACGTCTCCGTCGTCTCCTCCCTCCTCAAGCTCGTCCGCCTCCTCGCCAGCCGGCCCGTGCCCGCCACCGGTGAGGGCTATGGCACGGGCGAGAAGCCTGCGCTCGATGCCGCCACGGACGAAAAGGTTGCGGCGGAGCCTGCGGCCGACGAGCCCGAGGCCAAGCTGGATGCGGAGCGGGAGCGGCTCCGGGAGGCCCTGGAGAAGCGCAAGGCTGAACAGAGCGTGGTGGCCAAGGAGACGAGCGCCAAGGCGTCGGCGCTGGGGCTTGCAATTGTGTCCGACACGCTCGACATGATCCTGCCGGGCACGGGCGTTGGCTGGCTCAGCGTGGACCCGGGCGTGGTTGGCATCGTCATGTTCTTCACCACGCTCACTACGGGATGGGTGGCGTGGGTCAGGTGTGGCAAGCAGCTGGACAAGAGCGCGTCATCTTGATCTCGACGACATAAACCCATAGAGTGAAGCTTTCCGATGTGTCTTGTAGCTAAAAACATTGTATATGCATAGATTGTTGCATAAATTCAGAGTAAACTTGTCTACGGCACATTTGTTCCTCCATGTTGCCTCACTTGGGTCTATCAAATCTCCCACAATATTCGCTCTCAGTAGTTTGTTGTGGTTGGACTATCCAACGATCAACCATGGTCGCTATGGTGACAACCAGCTTGTTCCTCTGCACAGGACAAGCAGGCGTAGAGCCGGCAGGGCCCAATCCATCAAATAGAGGCGGCATGGCTTCCTGTTGGGGGGATCATCATCTTGACATCTCGGTCGTGGTAGGGCTCGGGGTTGATGGAAGCCGGTAGAAACACGGGCCTAGAGGCGACTCGTTCCTCCAGCTCGCCATCGTACGAGCATATCCGGGCCCTGCGGAAGACGGAAATGTGGTTGAACACGACAAGGAATGCTTGGAGCAAACTGCGTCCTGTTAGGATCCAGAAAAACGATGAAAGAAAATTAAAGATCAACACTTACAGCAAGGTCAAACTCAGTGCAAAGACTATTTCAGCCTTCGCACCAGTCCAATGACCCGTATACCAAAGAAGGGACTCTTTAGCTAGCACAACCGGCATGATCAACAATAAACAAAACGCAAAATCGACGAGGCTGACAATGACTCGTGACGGCACCTGGAAAGCATCCCCATTCCTTGTAAAGGAGCACTCCAATGAACCGATGCGCAGCTGGAGCTTGGTGGGCGTGCTACCCGCGGTGTGCATCAAGGTCTGGAAGAAGCAAAACATGGTCCATAGGCAAAGAGCAGTGACCGCGAGTGCAGACCAGACGGCGGCACCTGGTGCGCGTTCCCACTGATAAAGTAAGACCTGATCGGGAATGCTGAGAGAAAAACTGATGAAGCGGAATATGTTGACGATCGAGACGTTGCAAACATGGGTAAGCTTCACTTCTGGCATTGGCCTCCCGCGGCTGCATGACCTCTGACTTCCATGCTCTGATTCGGCGATGAGAGGCATCGAAGGGTCGTCCATAAACGAGTCGTCTACCGAAGGAGGCTGGTGATAAGCCAGCTCGGGGTCACGGCTTGTGGTCCTCATGTTGTGGAATTCCATGATGCGGTTGCGTTGGACGTGTGATGAAGAGCGGTTTGCAGAAGCCGGGCCAGGGTCTGGGTGTGATGTTTGGCTCTCCATTTTAGGCGAGCAGAGCAGTTGGCTTTTGTAGTGTTTGTGTAAACAGCACGTCTCGACGCTACTCGTGCATGTAAGCAATGGGGAGATGGTGAGACGAAGGAGACGAAGGAGACCGCAGCGTCAAGAGTTTTGGGAGGTGGGGTTGAAGGTGGGTGGGAGGTGGCGCAGACCCCTGTTACGTCGAAATGAAGCGTATGAATGGACAGTATCCCATGCATTTCGAGACTGGGTGCCTGGAAGGATTGGGGACAAAACTGGCTGCCTAACAAATATGGGGATTGGTATCAAGGCTGAAGAGATGTACAATTTGTCGTGACACGGTCGGCGGGTCCAGTGGTGCTGAATCTCGTTGCCTTGAACGGTGAAGCAAGGGTCTGTGCAGTATGGAAATAGAAGCACTTACCGAGTACACAGCGATACTCCGTGTGCGTGCGTATCAGTCTCATGCTGACGACCACTGAGCCCCTCTGAGCCCTCTGGCATATTGGCTATCGTCGTCCGTTGATGTCAAATCGCCCCGTCTCGACTCGCATTCTCCAACCGTCTTGCAGAAGCGCCGCAGCAACGGCCTGTCGCAACTGTGAGACGCCTCCAGCGCTATGGCGGCCGAGTCCAGTAATGACGGTAAAGGGCTGCTGACGTGCCTTTTCTGATCGAAACTCCCCAAGCCCGTCCCACCATACATGCACCTTTTGTCGCGCGATCCGCACGCCGTCCCGCACTTGGACGCCATGCAAGTCGATGGACATGGCGGAGCTCTGCCGCTCCACGAGAAGATCCGCCACCGCAGACGTCGCCTGCTGTGCATGTCTGCCCTGGTCCCGCGCAACTTCCGCGTAGTAGCCCGCCGCCTGCCGGTACAATGGGCTGGACGCGCCTCGGCGGTTGAGGTGGGACGCAGAGAGTGCAGCTTCGCGCTTGGCCCTGTTGTAATGGTTGGCCTTGTCGAGGGCATGCGTATATGTCGAAACGTCACTTGCTAGCCTCGTGCTGAGGGCCGGCAACCTCACCGCTTTACCAGCAGATCCCTTGCCGAATGATATCGTCTCGAATCCCTCAATATCCTCCCGCGGCAGTGGTGTCAGTGTGTTGTGGCTCAGATCCAGCTTCTGGCTCCACGGATTCTTTGCAAAGTGCTTGCTGAGAAGGGCAGCGATGTCGTCCGACCACTGCGGGATAGTTCCTGTAAACTGCACAACGGTGGGCATATACTTTTCCGGTACGTTGGGGTATTTTTGCGCCAGGTCCTTGGCCTCTTTTTTTCCGGCTTCATCTTGGGTCTCGATGCCTAGTAAAATGTGCTGATCCAATATTTCCACGGCTGTTGCGCCATTTGAACATCGCTTTCTGTAGTAAATGTCTGACACCTCTCCAAAGGGGAGGTTGAATCTGTCGGCGAGGTACGCAATCTCGTCTTGGCCTATAAGGAGCGTGTGAGGCAATATTCCGGGAGCATAGATCATCTTTCACAGAGTACTTACGTTGCATCTCCTTTGCATCTTCCGCGGAGATGGCCCCCTGTCCTACCAAGTCGGAGTCCGATTGAGTTGCTTTCTTGCCCTTCTTCCTCTTCCGTTTGCCCTTTTGGGCAACGTCTCCCTCTGGCTGAAAGAACCCATCAACCCCCTTCATCTCTTGACCCGTAGATTTGAGATATTGGACGTTGAGAAGATCGTCGAGGGCTGTCTGGAAATCACCATTGGCTCCTTTTAGAGCGTGCTTGATGTCATATTCCTTGAGCTCGGCGAACATGGACTGGAGCTGAACAGTCTTACTGTCATCGCTGTCATCGTTAAAGGTCGTGAGTCGTGGTATTGAATAGCCGCTTCCCGAAGCTGGTGAGGCCAAATCGCTGGCTGACGAGACATCGGTATCGCGAGTGCGAGGGGCCCGGCCGCTGTCTGAAGTGTCTGCTGTGCTTCCGCCGTCTTCAGGGTTGCTATGTCCCTCCACGTCGGCGATGCCTGTCGGATTGAAGCCCGAGGCCTCCTCCGCTGCAGCATCTTGGGCCAGGCCCTTCAGGATGCTCTCTGCCGTCTCATACTGAGAAGTTTGCTGCAAATCCAAATCGCTGGCAATGGCCACTATCAAGGCTTCGTCCAGAAAGGTGTGGAAGGATTCCTATCCCGATGGGATTAGCATCCGCCGTACTGGTCTCACCTCACGCATGTCTGGATCTTCCAGGTCCGAGTTTAATGTGTCCGAAACAACTACACACTTGGCACATTCCAATTGAGAGCCCTAACGATGCACAAGATGATTCAAGCCCACGTGCGACTACATACCACGAGTTGCTGGATAAGTTCTTCCGCGGTCTTGCTCGCCATTGTGGCGTTGTTGTGCCTGCTCGTGGGATATTGACAAAGTTGTGTGGAGAAGAGGCAATTCCGAAAGTAAACATGGTGCGACAAAACGGGGGCCTAGTCGGAAGACGTTGGTTTCCAGCGAAGGAGATGCCTGAATACCAGCAGAGTCACGGTTTTATCCTCAGCGCTGTCTTTTAGAGAATTAGTGCCAGCGGAAAATTGTGGTGACGCATGGCAGATGTGAGCGACTCATTTATCCACGCTCGAAGTTGGGCTGGTTAGGCTGAGTTTTGGATGGGCGGAGCTGACGGGACGAGTCACGTGTTTTGTCTGTTGGTGTTACCTCGAACGAACTGCGTCTGCGTGCGGGAATGAGTCTACGATTTTGGTATTACAACGTTTGTTGAATTGGTTCCTGCAATGCCTTGATGGAGTCTCAGTTTGTGGCACTTACTCATGAATACTTGGTTGTGGTGTTGCAGTCTTGTCAGAGCAACCAAGAAGTCGACACTTGGGTGTGGTTGGAGGTCGATCAGGAGAGGAAATAGCTCAACACATTGAGCCAATCTGCACTACTAGTCGGGTACGTAATACCCCAAATATAGCTGTTTTTCCGTTTGGCTATCGCAGTGAAATTGTTGCGGATAGCCACTGACGATTTACAGTGTTGCCATTGAGTTTGGAGATGGCTTTGCCTTAGACCTATAATCACGCCAAATAAGCTGCCAGTGGATACCAGGAGTATCGAACTTTGCAACTATACTCAGTCACAATTATCAAACTACTAAACTGTTCCCTAGAGATGCTTGGACTGACGATGTATGCTCAATTACTAAAACGCATCGTTGCTCCAGGGTATCTCTTCATTCTTAGCCGCCAGAGCTGGATGACGCATACTCGGAGCTAACGAATCGATGACAGGGGTCTAGCTTCCAATGACGCATGATGGAGACGTCCACTTGTGGCACAGGCCACGAGCGGTACTTTTCGGTACTGCCAGAGACGCCTGAGATATAGGGATTGAAGAGTACACAAAAGTACACATCCACTTCTATTATCCCGCCTTGGCTGCGATCACGAGCAGCGGAGCAGGCAGGTACCGCCACAGCCCGCTCACTGGTGCCTCAGTCTCCAGATCGCGCGACACTTTAACTTGCTCTTGACAAACCCTCCCCGGATTCCACTTGGACCTACCAAGGACCGCTACTTGATCATCGACATAGCAACGTAGCTCAGCTCAGCTCAGCTCAACTCAGCTCAGATCAACTCAACTCGCCGACAAGCATCTCGTACTCATCGCCTCTCGCACCCGTTCGATTACTGCCGCGGCTGGCTGTGCGGCCCCAGCCCCCTCGTGATGCATCACCGCATCGCACCTTGGCTTGGAGCGACAGCTTTGCTCCTTGCCGGCTCTACTCACGCAGAGCCATTCACTCCCACACACGAGCCTGGTCGTTGCGCTTTCCGTGGTCATTGTGGCAAGCAGAGCTTCTTTGGAAAGGAACTGCCCTGCGTCGACAATGGCCTCGCCGAAGACCCCGATGCCGAGCTTCGCAAGGAGCTGGTCGAGCTTTGCGGTGACAAATGGAAGACTGGCCCCGTATGCTGCAAGCTGGAACAAGTGAGCATTGCCCCAACTCCACGCAGCTCTCGTGCTTCGTACTAATGCCGTTGCTAGCTTGAAGCGCTCAAATCCAACCTCGGCACCCCAAACACGCTTCTTGGTTCTTGCCCGGCCTGCAAGGACAACTTCTTCAACATGTTCTGCACCTTTACCTGCTCACCTGATCAGTCGCTTTTCATCAACGTCACCGACTCCGTAACCAAGAATGATAAGCAGCTCGTCACTGAGCTTGATCAACTCATTTCTGAAGAATATGGATCCGGCTTCTACGACAGCTGCAAAGAGGTCAAATTCGGCGGCGCAAACAGCAGGGCCATGGACCTCATTGGCGGAGGCGCCAAGAACTACACCGAAATGCTCAAGTTTCTCGGCACCAAGAAGCCTCTCGTTGGCTCCCCCTTCCAGATCAACTTTCCAACAAAGTATCCCGAGCCTGACATGGGCGCCGTGCCGATGAAGCCCAAGAAGTGTAACGACGAGGATCCTGACTATCGCTGTGTCTGCGTCGACTGCCCCGAGGTGTGCCCGAAGCTCCCACAAGTGAAGAATTCTCGTTCCTGTCATGTTGGCCTTTTGCCTTGCCTTTCCTTTGCCTCAATCTTCGTGTATAGCTTCCTCATCTTTGCGATTTTGGGTTTCCTTTTCGGCCGCGTTGCGTGGAAGAAGTATGCACAGCGCGAGGTTGAGAGGACCCGCCTTTTGCACGAATCTTCTCATAGTGATGACGAGGACGAGGGCGGCCCTGTTGCAACGGAAGCCATGCGTGATCGTCCCACGAAGCGTTACTGGCTCAACGACCAATGTGACAAGGCCTTCTACCAGCTTGGCCACACTGCATCACGCTTCCCTGGCCTCACCATCGGCCTGAGTTTGCTCGTGGTTGCTATCCTTAGCGCTGGGTGGTTTCGTTTTGACCTCGAGAGGGAGCCCGCCCGTCTTTGGGTGAGCCCGTCTTCCGCTGCCGCCAAGGAAAAGGCCTACTTTGACGAGAATTTTGGTCCCTTTTACCGCGCCGAGAAAGTCTTCCTCGTCAATGACACCGATCCCTCTGGCCCGGGGCCAGTCCTCAGTTACGAGACCATGAAATGGTGGATCGAGGTTGAGAAGAGCGTCGAGCAGTTGGAGAGTCCCACGTATGGCAAATTCCTCAAGGACTTGTGCTTCAAACCAGCAAACGATGCTTGCGTCGTCCATTCCGTAACCGCCTACTGGAAAGCCAAGGGCGGCCTCACTCAGGACTATTGGAAGGATGACCTGCGAGCTTGTGCTCGCAGTCCAGTTGACTGCCGACCCGACTTTGGCCAGCCTCTAGAGGCGAATATGCTACTTGGTGGGTACAAGGACGATGTAGCTGATGCCTGCGCCATCACCGTTACGTGGGTGGTGAACAATGCCGCCGAAGGCACCGATGCCTTTGCGCGCGCTGTTGATTGGGAGAATGCTCTTCGCGACAGGCTTCTCGACGTCCAGCAGGAAGCCAAAGACAGAGGTCTACGCCTTTCCTTCAACACCGAAATCAGCCTCGAGCAAGAACTCAACAAGTCGACCAACACAGACGCCAAGATCATCATCATCAGCTATATTGTCATGTTTGTGTATGCTTGCATGGCGCTGGGAACACCTCTCAAGCATGTTTTCCGAAACCCTGCGGTATTTCTGGTTGAGTCCAAGGTTACCCTTGGTCTCGTTGGCATTATCATCGTCCTCATGTCGATTACTGCCTCGATTGGTTTCTTCTCGTGGGTCGGTCTCAAAGCCACCCTGATCATCGTCGAGGTTATCCCCTTCATTGTCCTCGCTGTCGGCGTTGACAACATCTTTTTGATCGTCCATGAGCTAGAGCGTGTCAACGCGAGCTGCCCTGACCAGATGGTCGAGGAGCGTGTGGCCCGAGCACTTGGTCGCATGGGCCCTTCTATCCTCTTCTCCGCTCTCACCGAGACAGTCGCGTTTGCTCTGGGTACCGCGGTGGGTATGCCTGCCGTTCGCAACTTTGCTGCCTATGCAGCCGGTGCTGTACTGGTGAATGCTGTGTTGCAGATGACCATGTTCGTCGCTTTCTTGTCCCTTAATCAGATGCGGGTAGAGGACCACCGCTGCGAGCTATGGCCATGGTGGCAGATCACCAAGGCTAGAGTCCACCTCAACGGCTCCAACGGATTGGGCCACGGCGCTCGGGGATCCGACATGTCTGAAGAGAGCCTGTTGCAGGTCTTTATCAAGAATGTCTACGCTCCTCGCCTCCTTGGTAAGAAGGTGAAGCTCGTTGTTGTCACAGTCTTCCTTGGACTTTTCGCCGCCGGCCTGGCACTATTGCCAAAGATCCAACTCGGCCTTGACCAACGGGTTGCCATTCCGGATGGCTCTTACCTCATTCCCTACTTTAACGATTTATACGGGTATCTGGAGACAGGACCTCCGGTATACTTTGTGACCCGTGACACGGACGTTTCTGAGCGAGAGCACCAGCAACAGGTTTGCTCCAGATTCACGACTTGCCAGCCGCTTTCCTTGACAAACACCCTGGAACTCGAGCGACAGAGACCCGAAGTCTCGTACATCTCTTCCCCGACCGCTAGCTGGGTTGACGACTTCTTCCTCTGGCTCAACCCCATCTATGATCAATGCTGCGTGGAGAATGGCTCAACTTGCTTTGCTGACCGTCGGCCTGCTTGGAACACTACACTATATGGTATGCCAGAGGGACAAGAGTTCATCAAGTATCTGGACAAGTTCCTCTCCACCCCAGCCGGACAGGACTGTCCGTTGGGAGGGCAGTCTGCGTATGGACACGCTGTGGCATTTGACGAAGACCATGGCAGTGTCAAGGCCAGCCACTTCCGAACCTCGCACATTCCCTTGAGAAGCCAGAATGACTTTATCGACGCCTACGCATCTGCACGCCGCATTGCATCGGAAATCAGCGAACGGACTGGCGCTGACGTTTTCCCGTACAGCGTCTTCTACGTTTTCTTTGATCAGTATCTGAGCATCGTTCCTCTGACTGCCGGCCTCCTCTCCGCTGCAGTTGGCATCATCTTTATCGTTGCATCTCTTCTTCTCGGATCAGTTCTCACAGCTCTCGTGGTTACTGTCACCGTCATCATGAGCGTCATTGACATTATGGGCGCCATGGCCGTGTTCAATGTCTCTCTCAATGCCGTCTCGCTCGTGAACCTCATCATTTGTGTCGGCATCTCGGTCGAGTTTTGCGCTCACATTGCTCGAGCCTTTATGTTTCCCTCGCGCACAGTCATGGAAGCCAACAGCAATGCGTTCCGTGGCCGAGATGCGCGCGCATGGACCGCACTTGTCAATGTTGGCGGATCCGTGTTTTCTGGCATCACCGTCACGAAACTCCTGGGCGTCTCTGTTCTCGCCTTCACCCGCTCTAAGATCTTTGAGATTTACTACTTCCGAGTCTGGCTTTCTCTAGTCATCTTCGCCGCGCTGCATGCCCTGGTATTCCTGCCAGTCGCGTTGAGCATTGCTGGTGGACAGGGCTACGTCGATCCCGAGAGCGAAGGAACAGCAGCCCAGGACCTCACAGATCGGAGGTGGCGAGCTATTCGAGTCCATGACAACAGCGACTCGGAAGACGAGTATTAGTCGTTTCGGCGACCATGGTCACTGCTTCCGTGCTGGCGAGGCACTCGATCTGGCTCTAGCCAAAGTCGATTGGATGAAGAATATGAGACGACATGGGAGGAGAACAATAGTTTTGCGAACAATGATCAACTACGAATTATAAGCCATGACTCTATCGAGTACTTTATTGATGAAGGGGGCCAGATGCCACGTGTCGGAGGCTCAAACAGCCCTTTTATCCAGCCAATGGGGACCAACTCTAGACAAGACGCCAGCTTAAGCACATACGAACATGATCTGTCAAGTCAGAGCACGAAAGTTGGCAAGCAAAGGGCCCGCAGTATGCTGCCTGGGTCTAGGAAAAGCCATGGTCAACGAAGCCATCGAGTAAAGAGAAAGTCAGGTTCAAGGAGAGCGACGTTGGCTGGCCATCAGGGTCGAAGGTCGCACTCAATCTATTCACTACATCCGGTCAAAACGCAAACCGTATCGCCATGGACCGCTTATAACGTGTCCACGATGCCCGACAAAAAACCGCACTCAGCTTCGAGGAGACAAGCAGAAACGGGTTTTGGTAGGACGAGCAATAGCGAGTGCTCTTCGGACTCTTAGTATGACGCCCCCGAGTCCCCGGAAAGCACGCAACATGCTACTCATGGCATATCAAGTTCGATGCGTAAGAGGGGCACCACAACTAGCCGCCTTCCTAGTCACTCGGCGCGCCGGGCAAAATCGTCAAGGTTTCGGGCTACCAGACGGTTAAAGAAGTCCCCAATTGCGCCAATCGACCAACGCCCGAAACCTTCTAGATGCCAGAGGAAAGCAAGTCAGGTGTCTGGCAAGGCAGGGTCATCAAAGGACCCAACGACCCGACGAGATGCTCGTGAACCTGGACCAAGCGCCAATCTGGAAACCTGGGACTCCTTTTTTCGAAGGACCGCTGCCTCTGAGCACGAGGCTGAATCATCGAAACTAATTCCATATGCGACACTAGGGTCGAGTTCTACTTCACTTGAACAATTCACAGCAGGGTGTGTCGTATGATGGAAGGGTTGATACTTTGGGCACGAGGATGGCAGCGAGTTAGGCATGAGCGTTGGATAACACTTTTGGACTGGCATGAGCAGGTTATTTATCAAAGTGGACACTACCATGCAAGGGTAGGAATACTGTAATTAATCGTGCTTGAGCGTTGTTGTTTTAGGTTACTTTTCATTGAATCACTTCCTATGTAACGCCTTGGTGTATTGCCCGATATCGTTGACCTTGCTCCCCCGCGCAACCTGTAGTAGGGCATTCAAGCTAAGCCCAGAAACCATCAGTTGACCCCCAGCGACCTGAGCTGAAAACACAAGGTGTGACGACGACCAATCCCATATTCCATTGCGCCTCTCCTTGTCCTTGCTTATTTCCCATGGACTTTCTCGTCCTGATCAACTCCAGCGGCAGTTTATGTTGCAAGCACCACTCATTAATACCATCTTGGATCCCAACCCACTCGTGCGAGTGTCTGCAATGCATACGATTACTTCATGTAGCCGTGTGTACGCTCTCTAGCATCTGAACTGTCAAAACAGCAAACATATTGCTAGTGACGACCGTGATCCTTCCAAGATCGAGCAGAGGGCGAAGAATATTCGCGATGATGAAGAGCTCTATGAGGCCTGTTGGACCCCATGGCGCCGAGAATGTCGAGCAGGGCTCGGCCGCACTCGTCGGGGTACTCGTCGCCGTCTCGGCCCACGAGCACGGGGGCGCCGTCGCGGAAGGGGTTCTTGATGTGGCCGACGAGGTGGAAGGGGGTTGTGTCGGTGCTGAGCCACTCGACGCGGAAGGGGTGGCTCAGGTCGAGGTCGACGTCTTTGGCCCACGGGGGCTGGGGCACGGCGATGTCGGGACGAGACATCATTCTTGCCTAGTTTTTTTATTTGGATGAGCGGATGGGCATGTGGGATAGGTAAGGGGGTTGGCTTACGTAGCCTTGGAAGGCTTTGGATAAGTTGATTGAGAAGAAGAGGATGACGAGACGAGACTGTCTGAATGCCCTGGCTAGAACTGGGGCGTTGTGGCGTTGGGTGGCCCAGATGCCCTGCGTCAGTGTTGGTGAGTTGGAGGTTGGCTGGTGGTTCTTGACTTACGTTTTGCTGGCATTCACGTACATTGTCCTCTGAGAAGGACTTGAGGAGGAAGTATCGCGTGTCTGAGGGTTGGTCAGCGAGAGAGCTGGGTAGAGACGGTGGTGAAGCTTACCTCCTCGACGCCCAAGATCCAATGGAAGATCTAGAGGAGACGAGATTCGAGACGGAAGCGTGCATGGGCGATTCCACTGCAAGTCGTCTGATCGATATCGCTCGCCACGAAGAGAGAGGCGATGGGACGGTCCGTCGTTTCTCTCATCCCGAGACCGGGGAGGGAATGGTGACCGGTCCCGAGATCGATAGCGAGGCGGCGATTGGGACCGAAGCGATGCTCGGCCGCGGGGCGTCCGAGGACTGTAGTCTTGAGCGGGCCTATCACGCAAGTAATGGCGATCCGGGGTCACGTAGCTTCGCTGGACATCACCGTCGTTCAATCTAGAGTGGTTGGGCTCGTGACGGAAAGGTTGGCTGGAGGCTAGGTGGATGCTTGTGTTCCGCTGGACTTCTGCAAGCAGCTTCTCGCGTTCGTCGTCGATAGCCTTGAGCTTCCGAACGCCTTCGAGGACATCCCTGCGGTGGCCGAGGTCAAAGTAGCGCGTATGCTCCAGCCAGGCCTTGAGCTCGCCGTCGACTGCAAGCAGGTCCTCGAGACGTGGCATTGTGCCAACCTTGTCAGGCGATATTCTCTGGCGTTTTGAACCGATGCCCGGTCTCCGCATGGACTGCTTGCCCGGGAATATTCCCGAAGGCTTCTTGGGAGTTACCTTGTGTTTGGGCAAAGACTGAGCACTGGCATCGGGACTCGAAGGCTTGCTCGCAGTGCCTTTGATGTGAATGTCGTTGGCTGGAGACGATGGGACGCTGACGATGTCAGATGTAGGAGGTCGAAGTGGAAGACCTGGAGTCGCCGACCTCTTCATCGTGGTGGAATTGGCCGAGTCGATGCAGCTTGCAGTTTTCTTGGGGGTGAGTTTGAGGGTGGAAGAAGAGGGCGGAGAAGAAGGCGGAGTTGCATTTTGGTTTGTGGGTTGAATTGGAGGAGAAGTGCCGGATTGGCGACAGCTGTCGGCAGCGGGCAGCCAAGGCTCGGCGTGTTTGTCACGCTGGAGGCCGCTGTTGTCGGTGCTGGAGCATCGATTCTGAAGGAGCTTCTCTTTGAGTTGTCGGGCTCTCGCGCTCAGGGGAGAGAATTCGGCTACGACGAGGGCGTCGGACCCTTTGACGGGTGTATATGCAGTCATGGGCGGAAGAGTTGCTGATAGCATATACGCCCTGGTGTTGAGAAGGCAAGTTTCGAAGTGGATGTAGAAGAAGAGATGAAGAAATGGATAATGAAGAGGAGAAGAAAGATGGGAGAGAGAAACCTGACTATACGGCAAACAAAGTACCCAACGCAGCTCTCACATGATTGACAGCAAAGAGTTGAAAAGGCAAGAAGACATGTTGGCAGCTGACGGGCAGCTGACCTTGAAGCAACCCAACTGAATCGTCTATTGTCTGCGAGCAAATATCTACCATTTTGGCTGTTAAGACGAACAACTCCCGAGTCCTACACTTGCAAATAAAACACCTCTAAGCTGGCGGCAGAAACGACGCAAACAGAGCCCCCTGGATACCAGCATACATGACGATGAAGACGGTGATGGCTCGTCCCCAGCGCCGACTCTTGTTGTCAGCCCCCGTCAGGCACGAGGCCACCCACCAGTACCACGCCGGGTACGCAGACGAGATGCGCGAGATGATTTGCACGTGGTAGTTTGTAATGGCCAGCACCGCCAGCAACGTCTGCGTCACTGCCAGCGTCCGTACCAGCAGCCGCCGCGAAGCGTTGGAGCTGGCCGTGGCAAGGCCAAAGACGGTCGAGGGCTCGCGGACGAGGTCGAGGCCCGACTTGATCATGATGGCGAGCATCGGGCTGGCGAGGAGGAAGAGCGGGATCTGCGCTGGTGTCCAGTACTTGAGGAAGCCGACGTCCCTGCAACATGTGAGTGAGCTGCAGGAGATGTGATGGAGTTTGGTGTGTAGATGTTGACTTACCAGTATTTCTCTTGGACAAAAGTATAGATGCTCGGCACCAGATTCGAGCACCACGGCCGCAACTCATCCTCAGCAACGCTGCCGCCACAATATCTCTGCCACGCAATAACCTGCGGCAGAGCAGCTCCAGCCCCAACCAGCACGCCTCCAACACCAGTAGACACCAGCCTCATGACCTCGGAGAAGCTCACTCCGTCAGCGAGGGCCAGCAGGGCCTGCACCGCCTCGACGGCAAACAAGATGCCGCTGAAGACGCCGTTGCTGCGGAACGTGGCCGATAGCCCAAAGATGGCGCCGGCTGCCACGGTGGCCGCATGGCGTCGAGGTGATCCCGTCGGGCGGCCAAGGCCAATGGCGAAGAGTAAAGTGCCCACCATGGTCAAGCAGGCAAAGGGGCTCTCGGCATACGGCGCAGACAGGAAGATGCCGGCGGGTGAGACAATGTGCAGCGCGGCCGCAACAAAGGCGAGGCGGCGGTCATGGCCAACGACCAAGGTGAGGCCGTACAAAGCCAGCACGGCGCCGAGATGCGAGGCGTGAGCAACCACAATGGCCAGCACCGGCTCCCAGCCCGGCTCTCCGCCGGTAACGACGGCACGGAGTCCGGCGACGAGTACGGGCAGTCCCGCGTTAAAGGCCCACTGCTGCTCGTAGACGTAGCCATCGCGGGCGGCGTGGACAAAGTACAGGGCGTCCCAGCGGGTGAGCTGGGCAGAGAGGGTTGGCGCGACGACGGCGGTGTCGTCGCCGTAGAGGCTGGCGAGGAAGAGCGAGGTCGAGGTGTCGTAGGCGGGCGAGAAGCGGGATGCGGCGAGGGCCGAGGCGAGCAGGAAGAGTTTCCAGGCGGAGAAGAAGGCGGCGAGGCGAAGGATGGGGTGGGAGAGGGCCATTGTGGGCGGCCCCGTGTTGATGGAGGTGGTGTTGGTGTTGGTGATGATGTTTGATGAGAGGTTGCAGGGGATGAAAGACGAGGTTGAAAAGTGAGATGAGATGGATTTGGTCACTTGTTTAAATCAATGGGGAAAATACAATAATTAATAGTTAATTGATACTGTACCGATATTAGAACGCGTCCAACGTGCCTCCATCTCCGTGTCTTGATCGTCTTGACTTGTCTGTTTCGCGTGTCGTGTCAACTCGTCCGTCTCCACAGCACACTAAAGTGTGTGTTGCGTCGACTATCTAGACATTTCCCACGTACAACATCAGTTTGCTAAACCACCGACTACAGGTCCAACGCCGCATCTTATAAGCACAGGCGAGATTGTTTGTTATTACTTGGATGGATTGTTGAGCTTCTTGATTGAAAATGGGTTCGACATCAATACCTCCATTCTCGCCATCACCAGCATCATCACCAGCATCACCGCCACCAACGACATCTACTACCTCCAACACCTTCCCCCCTTTCCCTCCCCCTCTCATTATCCCATCTCATCCCCATCCCCCATCTCAACCGCCATCAACCCTCATCCTCCTCCACGGCCGCGGCTTCTCCGTCCACGCCTTCGCCGCCCCCCTCCTCCCCCTCCTCCGCTCCGCCCTCCCAACCTCCCGCCTCCTCTTCCCCTCGGCCCCGGCCTCTCGCGCAACCAAGTACCGCCGCGCCCGCATCCCTCAGTGGTACGACGGCTCCGGCGACTGGGAACCCGCCGCCCGCGGTCCCCTCCGGCCCGCCATCCTCCACGTCCACGCCCTGCTGCACGCAGAGACGGCCCACGGCGCCCGCGTCGTCCTCGGCGGATTCAGCCAGGGCGCCGCTGTGGCTCTCGTCGCCGCGCTGCTGTGGGACGGGTCGCCGCTCGCCGGCGTCGTGCTCATGGGCGGGTTCCTGCCCCTGGCTGAGAGCATGATGGGGGCGCTGGATGAGGAGTCTCGTGAGGACGATGGCATCGTGTTTGAGGGGGAATCGCCGTGGGATGGTCAAGAGCCTCAAACGCCGCTGCAGCGGGCCATCCACGAGCTGCGCCAAGAGGCCGAGCTCGACAGTCCGGCGCGTGGCACCGTTGGCTACCCGTTCCTGTCAACTCCAGTCTTCATGGGCCATGGTGTAGAGGACGACGAGGTGGAATTGCATCATGCTCAGAAGGCTGCCGAGCTTCTGAAGAAGATGGGGTTGTCCGTCGACTTCCGCGAATATCCCGGCCTAGGCCATTGTCACTCTCCTGAGATGCTAGAGGACGTTGTGTCATTTCTCCAGCTGCAAGCCGGAATGCATTAACGATAGTCAACGTATTGCAACCAATTTGCTGCAGCTTGTATTTCACATGGCCTGCACAAGGGTGCTGCACAAGGCTGCCTGGGTTACGTTTAATTATTGAATGCTTCTTGTACAAAGCACTTTGTATTGGTAGGTACTCCTTTTGGTATGGAACCCCCTATTCATCCAGACGTCCGTCATATACAGCTCATTACATGGCATCCAAATAGTCCCTGGACTTTGCCAGGCGTCATACTCAGTCGTACAGAACCAACACCCACCGCCCAATTTCGTCCTTCAAATCTTTACGCCCTCGAGGATGGGCTTGGCCTCATCTGACTTCCACCAGCTCACACCCTCCTCGCCCGGGTAGCTGAAGCGAGCCATGCTCTCGGGCTTCATCTCGACGCTGTAACCGGGCTCCGTCGGGGTGGTGTAGTAGCCGTCCTTGATGACGGACGGGTGGAAAAAGTGCTCGTGCAGGTGGTCCACGTACTCGAGCACCGACAGCTTGCCGCTGACGACGACGTAGTCAATCGTGCTGAGGTGCTGCGTGTACTCGGGCAGCCCGACGCCGCCCGAGTGGGGGACAATGGGCACGCCAAACTTCTTGGCCATGAGGAGGACGGCGAGCACCTCGTTGACTCCGCCCATGCGGCAGGCGTCAATCTGGCACACGTCAATGGCGCCAGACTGCAGCAGCTGCTTGAAGATGACGCGGTTCTGGCACATTTCGCCCGTGGCGACGCCGATGCCGTAGGGTTTGAGGGCCTCGCGGACGGCCTTGTGGCCCAGCACGTCGTCGGGCGACGTGGGCTCCTCGATGAACCAGGGCTTAAAGTCGGCCAGCTGCTTCATGTACTCTATGGCCTCGGGCACCGACCATACCTGGTTGGCGTCGGTCATGACAATGTTGCCCTTGTCGTAGCCGAGCACCTCGCGGGCAATGGTGAGGCGTTGGCGATCGCGCTCAAGGTTACCGCCGACCTTGATCTTGAAGTGGCGGTAGCCGGCGTCCATGGTCTCCTGGAGCAGGGCCTTCATCTTATCCTCGCCGTAGCCGAGCCAGCCGGCGCTGGTGGTGTAGGCGGGGACGGCGCGGTTCATGAGGGCATCTTGTAGACGCTCAGGCTTGCTGGCCTCGAGTTCCTTGAGCATGGAGACGGCCTCTTCGGGGGTAATGGCATCGGTGATGTAGCGGAAGTCGATGCAGCGCACAAACTCCTCGGGACTCATGTCGGCGACGATGCGCCATACAGGCTTTCCGAGAACCTTGGCCCAAAGATCCCAGACGGCATTGACGACGGCACCGAGGGCCAGGTGGATGACGCCCTTTTCGGGGCCGATCCAGCGGAGCTGGCTGTCGGAGACGAGGTGGCGCCACGTCTCGCCCCAGTTGGCGACGAGGGAGGAGAGCGTCTTACCCTCGAGGCGGTCGGCAACGTGGTTGATGGCGGCGCAGACAATGTCGTTGCCGCGGCCAATGGTAAAGGTCTAGCGAGTTGAGACTGTGAGTGGATTTGTTCTGCTGAGCGAAGTAGTCATGATGCATGGCAGCACTCACCATGCCATGGCCCGTGTAGTCGGAGTCGGTCTCGAGGATGCAGTAGGCGGACGAGTAGTTACCGGCGGCGTTCATGGCATCAGAGCCAGTGCCGTCGAGAGACGTGGGGAAGCGCACATCGGCGGTTCTCCAGCCGGTAATGGTGATTTCCTTTTGAGCCATGATGGATTGCGATGATGAGGAAGAGAAGAGAGGGGAATGGAAGTGCAGCTCAAGTAAGAGTCGGCCGAATCAATCAAGTACGGAAAATGCACACGAGAGGGAGATGGAGGCAGGGGTCTGGTAAACAGGCGTGGCGGGATCAAGAATAAAGGCAGCGCTGGGCCTTTTATTCATGATGCTTCATGTCGACAACTCCATCACATCACATCCATCGGATGAGGGGTCGAGTAGCTCACAATTAGTGGACAATGGGGTCTTTGTGGGGGAGCATTGCAGCGGCAGCGGGGGACAATGCCGCGAGGCGCTGATTGATGGAAACGGAATCCGTCCACGCAAAGCACCTGATGGCCATGTCCATGTAGCATACATACATAGTTAGTATGGCACTGTTTGGAGATGGAGGCATCCCGCGGATCCGTCGAGCGGGGTGGCTGTTGTTAGTGCCGATGGAGGTTTGGGGGTTTACAGGTTTGGGGGTCATCGAGGGGTTGCTCAAGGATCACAAGGTACGTATGCTGAGTCATTCTTCTTCTCTCCCTCAGTCACCTCGAGCCTCGAGGTATCCAACTCCAGTTCAAGGTGTTGCATGGTTTGGTCGAGCTCGGAATGGATGCACCTTGAACGTTGTCCGTGTCCCCAGCCCAGAAACGTCACCATTGGCGATGGCGTCCTATTCTCCTCCCTACCTACAGTAGTGTATTCCTGCAGTGTGATGAACATGACCCGTCGGATAAAGTGTAACTAACTTAACTACATACTCGTAGAGTTGGGATGCCTTTTCCCTCAACGAGACCAGACCAGACCAGTCCCCTTCCCTTGGCTTCCAGTCTCGCTTGCCCTGATCTTCAGCGATCAAGCTGCTGGATGAGGGGCCTGATCGAACATCCCTCGGGAGTTGCATCATCGCCCTTGGGCTATGGAACACTAGGGCTGCCTTCTGATGCTTCTGTTACACTGCTGGGCTGATTCAGGACCAGGCAAACAGCTAACTAAGTTGGCTTCGGATTTCGGATAGCAGCCCGGGCTCTACAACACGTAACGTAACATGACATCAGCCCAAGACTAGCCGATACTGAGTACGAGTATAGCACCCAAATGCAGGGATGGGATGTGGGCGATTGGTTGGTTGAGAGCCAGAGGGCTGACGATGCAAGGCAGGGATGAGGCATCGAGAGACATGGACATGGATCCCAACTTGTGACCCCGATACTTTTGTTCCCCAGGCCAACCAACGAACTGCGTCCACGTACGAGATGCGAACAGCCCAGAGAAGCACTTGGTGAAGGCGATGCACGCACTGACAGGACGATCATTGTGGGAGACGAGTTGTCGACAAGTATTAATCTGACCTGTGACCTGCTGCCCGTCGATGTCGATGTCGATATCCCTGCATTAAAACATCCTGGCCACACACGAGGCCCTGCTCATCTTTGCCCTTCCCAGTTGGCCAGTGAGCAAGCCGCGAGCCCGAATGTAGCCAAGAGTGACGTGTGGCCGGCCTCTGGTCCGCCGATGCAGAAGCGGTAAGTGGTCAAGATCAAGACATGGCATGGATGGGCTGACCTTGACCTCGACACCCTCAGCATCCCCAGTTCCCATTAGTTAGGGCCAAGGTACTTGTCCACTCCCTTGAGGCGGTGTCGATACCTCTCGCGTAGCATATCCCATCCCTTGCTGCTTCCCTGCCCAAGCAAGTAGCCAAGGCAAGCTTCTTGTCCAAGATCCAAGGTCCAAGCCAAGTGCGCGGATCCTGTTTTTTTTCCTTCTTCCTCACATTCATCCTGACTTGCATATTGACTTGTTAATTTAGCCATCGCCTCGGTGATCGATGTGATACATTATCTGCACTCTCCTTCAATTGCCCGCACTGTCGCAGCTGTCGTCACTCGACCTACTTCATCGACTTCCATCTTGACTTGTTGACCCACGAACCCCTCCGCATTCAGCCGTCTATTTGATGCCCACCCGTCAACATTCAACGACCACCCATCATCCATCCAATACTGAGCAGCCCAGTATAACATGGACCGATCTCCGGCCCTCACTGGCCTCCGTGGCCGTAGCAACAGCCTCAAACCTCAGCGGAAGAAGCTGCAGAAATGCGACCCCAAGCTTAAACTCCATGCAAAGCGCGCTTCTGCCGATGCGACAGCCTCTTCCAGCAACAACAGCGGCCATCACTCACCTACACGCCGCCATCATATCAACACGGGCGGCGCGCCTGACCTGAGCGACTCAAAATGGAACCACTACCTCCGACCCAAGACCATGATCAGCCCGCCAACCCCAGAGCCTGAGACGAGGCCTTCACTAGTCCCAACTCCCGCCAATGCTCCGCCATTAACATCATCATCGTCGTCTTCGTCACAACCGACCACAGCACCGCCCTCCTCGGCGGGGAGCAACAGTTCCAACCAACGCCTTGTTCCCGCCTTTGCCCACCTCGCCATCCACGATTCTGCTTCCCGACCCTCCCTCGACAGTTCCTCAATCCCATCTCCAGCTTCATCCACCTCAACAGCCTCCTTCATGCGCCGTCGGGCCAAGACACCCGTCTTTAGAATTGGGGAGCTCGAGAGGCCCGCCTTCGGACGCGACGCTAATCTCTCCGAGAAGACGTCGAGTGTCGATCTGATTGCCCAGCAGTATCGTGCCCTGCTCGAGTCCAGGGACGGTATCGACTTGGATTCCGTATATATTGCCGACTCACAGTTTGAGCCGAGCCCACCACTTCCTGGCTTGCTAGAGGTGCCGCAGCTGGATTCACCGAGTTCAACTAGCCAGTACAGTCCTTCCCCCACAGCAACCCCCGACGACGAGGAGCTCGTGGCTTTTGAAGAGGATGCCATCTATTTCAAGCCTATTTCCTTCTCACCCGAGCCATCTCCCACGCATGAGCGTCAGACTTTTGATCACGACTTTCCTTCCCGCCCCCCTTCCCAGGATAATCTCAGCCTGCAAATATGTCTCGACTTGCTTACTCGCGAGCTATCATCCGCCGTTAATGACCGATCCAAGCGCAGTCCAGGCTCAACACCAGGAACTGCCGCCCTTCAAGTCTGGATCATGATCGAAGCTTATGAGCGTCTGCGTGCGCATGTCATGGCCATGGACCTGGGCGACCCTGGAGACCGCAAGATTGGACTGATATTCGACTCGTGGCTGAGCTCACTGTACGCCATCCACAGATCGTTGGCGGGGGGCACGCCATCACAGCTGCCAGCAGAGCAGGAGTATGCGGGCCTGACGGAGGCTGTGGACTAGGAAAAGACTATTCCTTGCTGGCTAGTAATCCTGGCGAGGATTTAGTGAATTCCTACGACGATCTAGAGGCGAAACGACACTTGATGTTAAGATTCGATGGGTTGAAGCCACGGGTGGCTCTTGGCGTTTGATGAGAGCAAAGACTGGCAAGGGTTAGAAACTGGGCATAGAAATGGAGCGCATTGTCGCGGATATGTGTTTTAAAACAATTCATGGGTTTAGCTAGGCGCAACATTTACACATCAGCGAATATATAACAAGTCAGTTCTATTTCCCTCTTGGTTGGCCCCAAACTCATGGCACTCAAGCCTTGAATTCAAAGAAAGGGCAAGTCATGGAGGCCCCACCGTAAATCAACACCACGCTGCAGGTGCGTCATTGTCATTCATCAAGCCAAGCACGTGAGTTCCCAAGCTTCACCTGCTGCAACTTGGCCATCAGCATCAACACAACTTAACACAACGACAAACAATTGAGAAACGACGGCCATGGACGACGACTACGGCGCCGATGCCGAGCTTCTGGCCGCTATGGCTACTGCCGAACCTACTCCATCGTCGGCTTCTCGCAGCGCATCTTCGCAGCAGCAGCAGCCACAACAGCAGCCCACACCTCGCCGAATCCAACAACCTACGCCGCAGCGACTTGACAAGGCACCTCCAGCCGCCGCCGGCTCCTCAGCAGGTGGCAAGGTCGTCCAGCCGACACCCCAGGCGTTGCCGCAGAAGCATCAGACGGGTTCAGCGATTCTCGTGTCGCCCAGGCAGCGCGGAAACCCCGTGCTGACCAGTATCCGGTCCATGCCGTGGGAGTATAGCGACATCCCGGCCGATTATGTGATGGGAGGGTCGACCTGTGCTCTGTTTCTGAGGTGAGCTTCAGTGGAGGTGTTTTTGACCCAGGATTAGCAATCTGACGGGCTATCTGTTTGCAGTCTCAAGTACCATCGACTTCATCCCGAGTACATCTACACGCGCATTCGCAATTTGCAAGGCCGATACAACCTGCGCGTTGTCCTTACCATGGTCGACATCCCCAACCACGAAGCTTCCCTGAAAGAACTATCTAAGACGTCCCTCGTCAACAACGTTACGCTTGTCCTGTGCTGGTCTGCCGCCGAAGCCGCGCGGTATCTGGAGCTATACAAGAGCTACGAAAAGGCCAGCTTTGGCGCCATCCGCGGACAGCAGCCGTCGAGCTACGGCGACAGGCTGGTCGAGTTCGTGACAGTGCCCCGCAGTCTCAACAAGTCGGATGCTGTGGCGCTGGTCAGCAACTTTGGCAGCTTGCGCAATGCCATCAACGCCGACGCCGAGCAGCTTGGCATGATTGGCGGATGGGGCGGCGTCAAGGTCAAGCAGTGGACGGGGGCTGTTGAGGAACCGTTCCGAAGTAAGAAGGCGAGCAAGCGCACGGCGACGGAGCGGGCGACGAGGCTCAACGAGGGAATGCCGCTGTCGCGTGTGCCGGTACGCGACATGCCCGCCGAGCCTGTCGCTCCGTCTGGGGGGGACACGTCTACCAAGCCGAAGCAGTTTCAGTTCATGGGCGACGACGACGACGATGATGACGAGGACGAGGATGCTCTATTAGTAGCAGCCATCGAGGAGTCGAAGCGAACAGCCGAGGCTGACAAGGCGCGACAATCACAGCAATCAAGAGAGGAGGAGAACCTCGACGGCGGTATCGCAGCAGCCCTGGCAAAGCTCCGAGAGACGGGTTGAGCAGCTCACGATTGCTCGCAAATGAAACCGATAAGACTGGACCATGTACGCATCGACAGCTGGCCACCGAACAGCGACCCTTTTCGATGGAGGGTGACACGAGGGTTGGGACCACGAAAGTGGGATCTAGCCTTCTTCACCGGCCATTCAAGGATTCATCGAAAAAGTCATCAGCAACACGCCGACTATGGACGCGCCGGGCACGTCTCCTGAGGTCTGGGGATTTCTCTTGACGCACGAAGACGCGTTGGAAGTCAAGGATGCCAGCAATATATGCCAAATGGAGGATACACCACGACCAGATCGGCTGGCTTGCAGTTCTGGGCCGTAGGTTGTGCAACGGTGTTCTGGTCGGTTCAGTCAACATTACAGCGAGAAGCCGGCAACGATGGAATACAAAAAGGAAAACACCATCTCCTGTCACCTAATACTCCTTCCGCATCAAATCTCGCGTCGCCTTCTGTCACTCGGGTGTACTATATTTTGTTGAGCCGAATGACAAAAATTATAGAGATGGCAGGTTTAGATGGTAGAACATGGGAAATATGGGATATAATTTCTCAATCAAATACTCCAAATACTCCGAATGTGTGACCATGTGCGATATATGTGACACTATGTGATAAGTAGCATGTATATGTTTTTGCGGAGGGCGCCGGTGAAGTGCGCCGCAAGGGCGGTTCGAACCAGCGTCCTCGGCCCCAAGGAGCTTGGAAGATTGGGAGTCACTCGACTGGGCCAACCTCGCCGGTGCTCCTTGGGTGAAAGATAGGAATGTTATTCTGCATTATAAGGGCTCTCTGGTTGGGGCTGTGGAGGGAGGCCATCAAGGTAGAGTGGAAGCTTGTTCGCCGTGTTGCTGGCATGTGACCATGTGCGCGTCGTGACTCATACGGGTCGATAGATCACGGGCGAGATGGTACTGGGCCCTGAGGTGAAGATGAGGCTATACAGACTATGGCTTGTGGATGACGAACTCTGATGGGCCATGTCTGGTTTATGGATTGAGACGTAGTCTTGAATATACAATAGATTGAGCACAGTCTACCGTGGACTATCCAAATGTGCCATCATAATGATATATTTCGTTGATGGCTTGGATCCATGTAGCCATTCCTCTACAGACACATGTCATAGCCTTACTCTTGCTACATCACACTACCAAACCGGACAGCCGAGAGTATTCTTATGTATATTAACGCTGAGCTGAGCTGAGCTGTGTATCCATCCCGTCCGAACAGTTCCACTCATATCCGCCATCATGACAAGCCCATCATGACACCTCCCCTTCAAGCCCCGCCGTCGCGCTTGGCGTACTCGTCCTCCATACGCTCCTCGTACAACCGATCGGCCTCCTTCTCCGCCTCCGTCTTGGGCCGCGTCACGCCCGCGCCCGTGTTTGCGCCGGCGCCTGAGCCCGCCGGCTGCTGCTGCTGCTGCTGCTGCTGCTGCTGCTGCTGCTGCTGCGCGGTGGCCGAGGAGGCATCCTTGGGGGCGGCGGGGTCGGTGGTGCTGGTGGGAATGGGGTTGCCCATGTTTGCGGTGGCGCGGGTGATTTGTGATGTTGGGGGGGATGGGTTTAATAGTTGGAAAAAGGTGAGCAAGATGAGTTTGCTGACTTGTCTCTGTGTTTGCTTGTGTGTGTCGAGGTAGAGAGTGAGCGAGTAGATGAGCCTGGAACTTGGTGGTTGTTGCATCTTATACCGGTGTTGTGGCGGTGTTGTGGCGGTGGTGGCGAGTGCATCTACGTCACAGTCCGCTAACCCACCGCTACCCGACGTCCAAGCCGGTTCTACATACATCTATTTACTCCAGCTTGTTATCCTCCCACTCTTGCCAGACGTCTCTATACTTTGCTCTCTTCTCTTCATCCACGCCGCGGCCCCTCTCGACCATTCCCACTGCTTTACCAATAAAGGTGGCGACGATGCCATTCGGCACCCCGTCTTTATCGAGCAGTTCCCTCTCGTCCGGCTCAATCACATTCACGTAAAACAGGTCCTTGAATCCATCTCGTAACTTTTCGAGCGACGACACTAGAAACATGAGAATGCCGTCAAACTCGATGGGCTCCACGGTAGTTTCGGAAGTGGTGGACGCGTCTGGTGAAAACGGAGAGGTAGAGTTGGGCAGTATTTTACCAGACGTGTGGACCTGAGACGAGCTGAAAAGAGGATTTACTTGCGGTGATGGTGTAGACCATGGCATATCTATTGATATCCGACGGCGCCGTGCTTCTCGCACCATGGAACTACCTTGGGCCTGTGGATGGTTTCCCAATGATGGTAGAACTCAGCACGGGTGAGGTTCGTCTTGCGCTTGAGATATTCAATGACCTGGATCGGTCCGCTCTCTTCTTACGCTGCAGCAGTCGCGACTTGGGCCATTCTAACAATCCTTGGTGCACGTAAACTGAACTTTAGATAACTTGAAAAGAATACTTGCCTTTGATGCTGGAGACGTTGCTGTTCTTATGCTCGCAATGGGCATGGAGATGGTCGAGTTGAGGATTCGTGGTGGACCTGGAATAGCTGGCGGATTCGTCAACTACCTGGATCGTCACTCCTCGATTGATCCTGAGAGGGATGATATGACGTTGGCAACTCCATGGCGCCGGAGTTACGTCTTGTGCTTGACAATGGAGTCAAGAGTGTTCCCCGAGACATGTTCCAAAGGATACGCATGGCGGAGGAGTAATAACTGCCGCGCCGTTATGCATGTGCATATGCATATAAAAGCGGGACTTGGCTTGGAGACGTGATAACCGTTAGCCATTCCTCGAGGCTTCAAACGTGTAAAATAAGAAAGAAGGGAAGAAATCCCGTCTGTTTTGCAATTAAATAAATCTTGAAATGTAGATACACGAAACAAAGAGTAAAAATGGTAATACAGGTCAAGCCAACGTCTCTGCAAGCACAAAAAGAAAGGGTATAATCACAAGCTCTCATGGCTGGGCTTCGGTCTGGTCTGGGCTGCACTCTCGCCTCAGAACTCGCGACTCTCGCCAATATCGCACACGTCAAAGGCGCCCTCCTCGGGGATCCCCTTGCGTCGCAGCGCCTCCTTGAGCAGCTTGGGCGGCTCCAGCACCTCTTCCATGGTGAGAGCCCAGGTGCCCCAGTGGATGCCCATGGCGCGCTGGCATTTCGTGTCCTGGAAGATCTCGACCGAGTCGTAGGGGTTGGCGTGCATGGGGGAAAAGGCGACGCGCGGGGAGTAGGCGCCAATGGGGATGAGGCCGAGGTCAAAGGGCCCGCGGAGGTCGCCAATCTGCTTGAACTGGGGGCATCGGGGCAGATGCTCGTACTCGGCGCCGTAGTCGTCGACGTCTGCGGGGGTGTAAGGAACGCCGCGGTAGCCAGTGTCGCCGCCGAACCAGACGTTCTTGTCGCCGGAGCGGACGCCCCAGGAGCACCAGAGGGTCGTGTCCTTGTCGAGGAGGTGGCGGGCGGATGTGTGCTGGCAGGGTAGGCACGAGATGCGGGCCGAGAGCTCGCGCGTCTTGTCTCCGGACTTTACCGAGACGATGAGATCGGCATCCTCCCACCAGTCCAGCTCCGTGACGTGCTCAATGCCGGTGCTGCGGAACCACTTCTCGAGGCCGAGGCCAACGAAGAACTGGGCGTCTGGGTGGCGCTTCTGGACCTCGAGAATGGACGAGTGCGACAGGTGGTCATAGTGGCTGTGGCTGATGACGACGGCGTCGACAACGGGAATATCCCTAACGTCGCAGGGCGGCTTGGTGTAGCGTTTGGGGCCCATAAAGGTAAAGGGCGAGCAGCGGTCCTCGAAGACGGGATCAAAGAGAACTCGCAGGCCCGAGGGGAACTCGACATAGTAGCAGGCATGGCCTAGCCAGGTGGCGCGGAGCTTGTCGGACGATTCACGATCGGGGAGCCATTTGGGCGAGACGACAGGGACGGTGGGAGGAGACGTGTCGGGCCGCTTGATCTGTCCGGTGAGGGTAGGCCTGGAAGAAGCGAGTCAGAGATGGAGGGATAAGACTTGTTCATGTTGACTCACCAGACGACGCGGTGGATAATTGTCCAGAAGCCGACGGCATGGGACCAAGACGGGTGGGGGTTCTTGAAGCCGACGACGGCGCCGCGCTTGACGACGTGGTGCGGGTTGGAGACGGCATCTTCGGGAACGGAGGAGCGGCCGGGGATCTTGGCGACGGACGTGGTGCACGACGGGTGGAGCGTGGCCGTGGAGGCGGCGGCGGCCGAGCCCGAGCCCGAGCCTGAGGCGGTAGAGGTCGACATGGTTCTCAAGATGGGAGCCGATGCTGGGATGAGACGATGCCAGGGAGAAGCAGAAGAGAGGCGAAGGAGTCGTGTCATGAGAGAAGGGGGAAGAGGAGGGGAGGGCAAGGGGAGGGGGGGAGAGATAGGAGAGAAGAGAAGAGAAGAGGCGAAGCTGTCAGAGTCGAGCTGGCGGGCTGGCGGGACGGCGCGTGGTTCGATGGAGCGGAAAGTAAGGAGACTGCGTGTGGATGGTGGTGGGTATGTAGGTTGGAGGTTGGAGGTTGGAGGTTGGAGGAATTGTGGTGATGGCGACGGCCGTGGATGCAACGCCTTTACGTACAACCAAGGGTAATCGATTAAGGTTAGGGAGAGAAATAAAGAGGAAGACCAGGGCAAGGCAAATGGTCCCGCATTCAACAAGGACAGCGAGGACGAAAGCGAGAGCGAGAGCGAGAACGACGAGAGAAGACGAGAAAAGAGACGACGACGAGGCGTGGATTCAAATGGATGCATGGGTCGTAAGCCTTAGCAGAGTTAATAGCTCCCATCCTTTGCGGGCCAGCGATGGCCTGTAGGCTGTAGCTCACTGTAGCTCACTGTAGCTCCCTCTGTAGCTCCGATAACCCCGGTCCGCCGCCCCGTCAGCGGCCCCGAGGCATCCGGGCCCAGCAGGGACTTGGCAGCGGACTCCGTTTGACAGCGAAGCCGAGCAGTGTCTTCTAGCTGTAGCAACTATCACGGGCCATTCTTTTGACGTTGCTTTGACGTGTCTCACCTCGGCGTCTTGCTGGTGTAGCTGTCATGGACTCGGGGCAGGGCTGGAACTGCACTGCCGCGGAGCCACGTGGAATTCGGACCACTCGGGCCTCTTTCAGCGGGCCAGCCCCGTTCTATAGCCGCCCGCCCGCTGTGCTATCGCCGTCTATCGACACCCTAGCTGCCCTAGCAGTGCTAGCCCCCTGTAGCCCCCTGTAGTCCCCTGTAGCTCGCTGGAGCACCATCTGAGCGCGAGCTACTTGGCGGCTTCTTCTCCTCTTCTCTTCTTCTTCTCCATCTTCTCTTCTTCTACTCCAGTCACAATGGTCTCCAATTTCAAGCCACTAAATCATGTCAAATCGCCCATGGTATCTATCGTCATCAGCACGTCCCCTCGAAACAATAATCAAGACGTCCACGCCCAAGTACATCATCCCTCGTCAAACGCCCTCCAATATGCAACAATACCAGCCTCCCATAAAGCAAAACAGAGTCCAGCGGAAACAGAAACATCTTCATCGCCTCACAGTTCCATTGCCCGCGTGTCCTCGCCCATTTCGTCGCTGCCAAGCTCCTTCTCCAGCTCGTCCGTAACAAATCCTTCGTAGTCGTCCAGCCCCTTTTGCACGTGAATCTTAAACTTAATCACGTCGTTGAGCATCCGGTCAATCTCCGTATGAAGCTCCTCCCTGAGGGCATTCGCTCGAAGAACCAGCTGTTCATATCTGCAGAAAAGAAACTTTTGTTAGCCATCATGTTCTCCATTTCCAAAGGAAGAGGATTTCCATGGGAAGAGGGTTCCAACTTACTCAATCGTCGTGTTAATCTCGCGCTGCTCCAAGAGCTGCACCGACTCTGAAAGCCCGGCTCGCATGCGCGACAACTCCTTCTCCATCTTTTCAATCTGCGCGTCCGACGCCAGCTTTTGCGTCGTCGTCACCTCCTTGGTCTTTTCGTACTCTTCCTCAGCCGCTCGCACCCGGTGGTTGAGCGCCTCCACCTCGCTGCGCTTGTCTTCGATGGCCTCCTTGATCCCGTCCAGCAGGTCGTGATCCTTCATCATGTCTTCCATTGCCGCACTGCGCCGCTCCGAAATCTCCTTGCGCAGTGCCAGGAAACTGCTGCGAATGTGACCACGCAGGTCCAAGTTGAGTATGTGCCCGGGTAGGTATCCCGTCGTGGCATCCACTAGCAGACGGTCTGCCGACGAGTCTCCCGTAGAGCCCTTGAGATTCGACGACGTCAAGTCCCCATTGTCGGTGACGGTGACTTGAAGTTCATAGTCTCGGCCCTTGGCATTGGCCGCTGTCGACGGAATCATGGCAATCTGATACGCCACAGTGTTGTACTGGTCCACCATGCGCTCCAGCTCATCCAGCTTGCGGCTGGCCTCCATCTCCTTTTCCGCCGCCCTCCTCTTGAGCTCTTCCAGCCGCTGGCTAGCCGACTCAATGCCCTTTTGTAGACGCTCACGCTCAGCCGTCATGCGGTCGATATCCTGCATGCCGATGCCTTGTGCATCAACCGCCTTTTGAAGCCCCCTTCGCTCGTCCTCGGCCTCCTTGAGCTCCTCCATCAACTTGTCCAGCTCTTCCTGAAGCACATCGGCGCGGCTCTCGTATTTTTCCGATCTCTGCATGGCCAGAGCGTTGTACTCCTCAAACTTGATCTTGTCCTCCTCCATAATCTTGAAGTGATTGTCGAGCATCGCCGGGTCGGGCGTCGACTTTTCGAGGTCCTCAATCTCCTTGAGCAGTCGCGCGTTCTCGGCTTCGAGCATCTCCAACTCCGATTGATACTTGGAGTTGGACTTTTCGAATGCGCCCGACATGGCCTGCACATGTGGCGCCAGCACCCGCGCAGCCTCCTCATCCCCCATATCCTCGTCCATGGCTAGCCAGTCTCGATATGCGCTGCTGAGAAAGCTGAAGATGATGCGATCGCCGCTGACGTCGATGCCACTGTCCATGCAGGCGTAGTCGTACTGGCCAGTAGCGTAGCCGTCGAGCATCTGGGCCAACTGCATCATCCAGTGCAGCAGACCCAGAAAGGTGCTCCAGTTCTGACCACCTACCGCAGCAATCTGACTCTTGGTGATGCTCCTCTCAAAGGGGTACCTCAGCTGCTTCAAGATGGGCGGCACCTCCTGGTCAATATTCTTCTGGAAACGGTGGCTGGGGTCGATGCGGTGGTAGAGCCACTGGAACATGTAGTTGAAGTCTTTTTGCGTGGGCGACTTCATGACGTTTTGCGACAGCACATGCTTCATCTCCATCTCAAAGTTGTTCTGGGCCATGTAGTCGATGAGCTCCTGTCCGAGGCGAGCCTGATACGCTCGGTCCTTGAGAGGTCTGGGATCTCGCGGCACGCCTGCGGCCTGGGGAGTGGCCTGGAAGAAGCTCTGGTGGCTCACGGGGCCGACGGCGGTGGACTGGCGTGGGCGATAGACACTGCTGCGTCGGTCGTCGGCGGCGGATGACGCGCGGGCGGCGGCGGCGGCGGCCGGGGTATACGAGGCTTTGGGCTGCTGGAAGGAGGATCGCTTGACCGAGGAGAGGCCCAGGTCGGCGAGGTTGGTGCCTGACGAGGAGCGGTGGAAGAGGGGCTGGCTGGGGCGCGACATGGCGAGGGACTGCCTAGATCCCGAGACGGAGCGCACATGGCTGCCGGTGAAGTTGGCGCCGCTGTTGGAGCTGGATCTCTTCATGGTTGACCCGGGCGCGGGGATCGCGCTGTTGGAGCTGATTGCGCCGAGAGTCTGTGTCGTCGTCGAAGAGAGGTTAGCGATGGGGGCTGCAAGGGTTGCGGATGGATGTGCGACGGGGCGGGTTTTAAATTGTTTAGGGGCTGGCGCTTACCTCCCTGGGTCTGCGAACACTCCAAAGTCCCGTGTCTTGGGACATGATCTAATGCGCGGTTCGAGTCGATGCAGATCAAAGCTGGGCGCGAAGCGGTAAGATAGTGTCTACAGCACAACACAAAGAGAGCTATCATGAGCTGCAGTGCCCATGTTGACACGGCAAGTTGCCGGGCATCAAAGTAAACAAAGAGGTTATCCGCCACATGATTGGTCGATGGCATCCACCGCGGGCGATTGTGGAGGGGTTGATTTGGGCTGTCAGGAGTCACGTGCCCACTGCAATGTAGCGCTAGACTCAATTGAGCTCCCCAGTATTTTGGCGTCATGTATCCCCAGCCCCAGGCCCCAGCCTCAGCTCCAGCCTCGGCCCGGACTCGAGACCGGGGCACGTGTCTCGGTATCAACGCCGAGACTCCAGCTCCAACTTGCTTATCTGCATTGCATTGCATCGCAACGTCAACGCCAACGCTCTCCCTTCCAAAGCAACGCCTCGGTGATGCAGTGAAGCTCTTTGCACGGGCTCGCAGTCAACCATGGCGATTCGTGAAGACCTCGTGGTCTCGGCGGTATGTTTCCCCAATGTCTCCATCTTGTCTTGCACCATGGCTAACTGCGCAATAGACGCAATGTTGGTTACCCCACGATGCCTACCCCCAGCACGACCCCCTCCAGTGGTAGACAGACTGACTAATGCGCAACAGTCCTGCAGGACCCCAACGTCGCGTCTTCATCCGTCGAAAACCGCATCTCGTTCCTTCGATCCAAGAACCTGACCCAAGAAGAAATCGATGTCGCTCTAGCTCGAACTGGCGGTAGTCCGCCCCCGACGCCTCCCGCTCCCAGCGCACCTTATGCTGTTGCTCACAGCGGACCGCCACCACCGCCGCAGCAGTATTATCCGCCCTACCCCCCGAGCGCATGGCAGCCTCAGCAGCCGCCTCCGAGGCGAGACTGGCGGGATTGGTTCATCATGGCGACGGTAGTAAGCGGCGTCAGCTACGGTCTTTACACGCTCGGCAAGGTTTGTGGTCTCTTTGATAACGGATGGGGCGCCCTTGTTGACTGGAAACGCAGCGATATGTGTACCCTCTAGTGTCACCGCCAACGCCCGAGAAGCTGGAGCAAGACAAGAAGTCAATCGAGGAACAGTTTGACCGTGCATTCTCCCTGGTGGAGCAGCTCGCCAAGGATACGGAGGAACTCAAGAGCGCCGAGCACCAGCGAACAGAAAAGCTGGACAAGGCCATGACTGAGCTCGAGACAGTCATGACGGACCTCAGATCAGCGAACCGACGACGCGAGGACGACGCGCAACGCGTGCGCGACGAGGTCCAGGGACTCAAGGATGCGATTCCCAAGGCCCTGGAGAACCAGAAGCAACTTACGGATACTCGCTTGAAGGAGATTAACGGCGAGCTCGGCAGTCTCAAGACTCTCGTTTCCCAGCGCATGTCTGCCGGCCCTGCCGCATCCCCCACTCCAAACAGCTTCTTGAGGGGCGCCAACAGCGGCGTTGGAGCCGGCCGACCGGCTACGACGAGTGGTGTGGACAACGCCAGCACAGAAGCGAGCAGCACTACGGCGCCTGCGACGACCCTGGCAGCGACGCCAACGCCAACTACAGAGGCGCCCAAAACCCTAGCGACCAGCACCTTCAACCGGGCTTCGACGCCCACCGCTGGAGGCTCGGCAGGCAAGGCCTCGATTCCGGCATGGCAGATGGCCATGGCCAACAAGAGTGGTGCCGGGTCCTCTGCGGGTGCGGATAAGACGGCGGATAAGGAGAAGGAGAAGGAGGGCACGACAAACGGGGCCAGCAACAGCTCGTAGGGAGCTGACTATGAGGACAACCTCTTGTAATATCTATGCATGTATCTTGAGAGGCCTGAGGAAGCTCGGGGAACGGGATATAACCAAAGCATTCTATGTCGTTGGCTAGGGTTACAGCATCCTTGGCGTTTTTGAAACGAGTGTCACTCATGGATTCCCTAGTATGTTGCCATCCGTCTGTTATCCGTCTGCTACTAGATGTTTGTCCGTGGGTTGGTGGTAGAGAATGGCGCAACAACTTCCCCATTGGGCTGAGCGCTATGAGCCATTGTACCTGGGTTGGACTAAACGTGATACGCCAAGTTCCAATATGGGAGCCTTAAGTAACAGACAATACTTGCTATAATGGTAGGTACCTCATGCACTTGGTTTCATAGACACCTGATCGGTACCCGCAGCCTCTCATCCGCCTTGAGAGCATTACATGTCCGTCTTGGACGAATCCCCAAGAACCGGCGCTACCGCAAATGCTCGCTGGGCACAGCAGCTGTTTCTTATTTTTTCTACCCTATCCATCCTTTCTCCTTTTGTTACAGTCCATTTACTATTTACCTTTTCAACGGCCGAGACATCCAGGCGTCTGGTTGGCTGTGCAAGTTCTTGGACCCAGGTCTGACGTCTACTACGAATTGCCTCTTTGGGCGATTCCATTCCGCCCTCCTACCGAGGCTTTCAAACCCATGTGATGGGCGGCCAGAGTCACATCAAAACCTTGCCTGTTTGGTCCATGTTTGCGGCGCCTAGCCTGGTTTAGCTGCTTGACTTGATGCCTTCTTTTCTGAGCAAGTTGCCGAGTCTGCGCTAGGGAGTTTGCTTGGCTTGTATTGTTCTTCCAGCTCTTTGTTTGCGCCCTGCCGTCTTATTCACAGTGTCATCGTGGCATTTGTTTTTTATCCGTCGTCGCATCTTTTTTCTCTTTGCTAATCTCGTCGTTTTCTTACCCTCTTCCATTTCAGATTTCCGCTGGCTGCTTGTTGCGTTGGTTATCGTGGGTGGCAATCTCATCGTCATCAACCGGAATCGTACCGAGACGACTTGAGCATCGCCAATATACCATCATGTCCATGTCCGCTGCCGAAGGCCTGCAGGCCTTGATTCCTCGGGTGCCTCTCTTGGCTCGTGTCACCGTCAACCACGTTCTTGGTCGTTCCGAGACATCAAAGCACGTTGATCTCCAGACGGCGCTCCTAGTCGCCCTCTTCAACTCCTTCATCGTCCAGCCCACAAACTCCAGCGTCACTGCTACCCAGCGTGCTTCCATTCAAGAGGGCGACGCCCGCGGTCGTGTCTGGGTCAGTCGCTATACTGCACCGGCGCCGCCAGAGACGGATCTTGGCAATGTCTTCTTTGCCATTGTCGAGTCGATGGCCGAGTCGATAGGTCTGGCATCGCCACGGCTTCGTCGGCCTGATGTCGCCAACGTCGAGGCCGAATGGACGGGATATCGCGCAGGAGTTTCTCCAAAGGAACTAATGCCGGACATGTCGGAGCAAGAGAGGTACCACTGCCTGAATCAAGAATGCAATCACCCCGTCACGGTGCTTTACCTGCATGGCGGCGCGTACTACATGGGCGATCCCTCGTCGCACCGGCATGCCACCAAGAGACTGGCCAAGCTGACGGGCGGTCGGTGTTACTCGGTCCGCTACCGACTTGCTCCCAAGCATCCTTTCCCGGCTGCCCTTCTCGATGCCGTCATCTCGTACCTCGCTCTTCTCTATCCGCCTCCCGGTGCCTATCACGAGCCAGTCAAGCCTGAGAATCTTGTCATTGCGGGAGATAGGTACGTATCCATGATATCTTGTCCCGCTGACCCTGTCGTGCTAACCAACCATTACACGTAGCGCTGGGGGAAACCTTGCTCTTGCCTTGGTCCAGTTCATACTTGAGCTGCGTCGCCAGGGGAAAAGCCAGTTGCGATGGCACGGGGAGCTCCGTGATGTGCCTCTGCCGGCTGGAGTTGCCCTCAACACGGCATGGCTCGACGTCACCCAGAGCTCGCCAACATGGGAGGAGGGTACGCCGACACCCTACGATTACTTCCCCAAGCGTGATGTCATTGAGAATCTACCGATGCCACCTTGCGACGTGTGGCCCGCCAGCCCGCCGCGGAGGAGGATGTACGTCGAGGATGAGCTGGCGGCGCACCCTTTGGCCTCGCTCACAATGGCGCCCAGCTGGCAGGGTGCACCTCCCATCTACCTGTCCACCGGCTGGGAGGTTCTCTCGTTTGAGAACAAGTACATGGCGCGCAAGATGAGGGAGGAAGGTGTGACGGTGGTGTTTGAAGAGTTTGAGGCCATGCCTCACTGCTTCGGGCTGTTGATGACACGAACACCCGTTACAAAGCGTTTCTACGATGGCTGGGCTGGCTTCATCCGGGATGTGTCTACGAGCCCTCAGGGTGTCAGCTCAAAGGCAGTCTCCATTAGAGCAAAGACACTGGAGGAGGCGCCGCTTCGATTTGAGGAGTTGAGCAATGCAACAGATCAACAGGTCCGGGCGAGGGTGTTGGAGCAGGCGGCTATCAAGCATCCGCAAGATGCACGTTTAGTAGCCAAGCTATGAGGGATGGGGGTGACGAAACACGATGGGGTCTCCTTTTGCATCGTACATAAGGAACAGTTAGACAAGAGACAGCAGTGGAATACATAAATACACTACAAGCAGTCCAGAGATCTAAGAACCGCGAGTAATGGTTGCTTGTTATTTGAATTAGACGTGGAATTAAGGCCGTTGTCGGCTCCGCCGCGCAAGTTGCCAAGCGCCGGGCCGACCGACCCGCCGAAACGAAGCTCAACACCACGACCAGGCATGTCGCCTTGACCACTTCCTCTCTCTACAACCTCACCAACCCTCCAATTGCCCTCGCGAGCGCACCATGGACCGCCACAAACAGTCCGTGGCCAAGATTGCCGCCGCGGTCCGGGGCTACTTTGACCGCAGCGAGTCGTACCGCATCTTCCACGGCTCCACCAACAGCACGCGCCCGCAGAGCCACGCCCGCGCCGTCGACATCAGCTCCCTGCGCAACGTCCTCACCGTCGACCGCGCCTCTCGCACCGCCCTCGTCGAGCCCAATGTCCCCATGGACCGCCTCGTCGAGGCCACGCTGCCCCACGGTCTCGTGCCCCCCGTCGTCATGGAGTTCCCCGGCATCACCGCCGGCGGAGGCTTCGCCGGCACCGGAGGCGAGAGCAGCTCGTTCCGCTACGGCTTCTTCAATGATACCGTCAACTACGCCGAGATGGTCCTCGGTAACGGCGACGTCGTGCGCGCCTCCCGCGAAGAGCGCGCGGACTTGTTCCGCGGCGCCTCGGGGGCCGTCGGCACGCTGGGCACCACGACGCTCATGGAGGTGAAGCTCATCGAGGCCAAAAAGTACGTCCGCACCACGTACCACCGCACCAGCAGCATCGCCGAGGCCGTCGCCCGCATCCGCGCCGAGACGGAAAAGGAGACGAATGACTACGTCGATGGCATCCTCTACTCAAAGGACCACGGCGTCGTCGTCACCGGCGAGCTCACCAACGAGAAACCCGCCGACGTCAAGCCCCAGACGTTTAGCGGCGCCTGGGACCCCTGGTACTACCTGCACGTCCGCGACCGCACCGCCGCCGGCGAGAGCCCCGTCGAGTACATCCCCCTTGCCGAGTACCTGTTCCGCTACGACCGCGGCGGCTTCTGGGTCGGCCGCGCCGCCTTTGACTACTTCAAGTTTGTTCCCTTCCGCCGCTTCTTCCGCTGGTTCCTCGACGACTTCTTGCACACGCGTATGCTGTACCGCGCCCTGCACGGCTCCGGCGAGTCGGCCCGCTTCATCGTCCAGGACGTCGGCCTGCCCTACGCCACGGCCGAAAAGTTCATCGACTACACGGCCGAAGAGCTCGGCATCTGGCCCCTCTGGCTGTGCCCCCTCAAGCAGACGGCCCCGCCCACCTTCCACCCGCACACGGGCGAGACCGAGACTCGTCCCGACGGCTCCGTCGGCACCTCGCCCTCGCTCAGCATCGGCCTCTGGGGCTGGGGCTCCGCCGACCCGGACACGTTTGTCCGCGAGAACCGCGCCGTCGAGGACAAGCTGGCCGAGCTCGGCGGCATGAAGTGGCTCTACGCCCACACCTACTACCCCGAGGACCAGTTCTGGCAAATGTACGGCAAGCAGTGGTACGACGACCTGCGCCAAAAGTACCACGCCACCACCCTGCCCACCGTCTACGACAAGGTCAAGATTGACGTCGAGGCCCGCAAGGCCGAGCGCGAGCGCTGGCGCAAGTCCATCAAGGGCCGCCCACCCTTTGGCGGCTTCTACGGCATCTGGAAGGGCATCCAGAGCAAGGACTACATGCTGCATCGTCATGCCCAGTGGAAGTACAAGGGTGACAAGGAGTGAGTGGCGTGGCTGGATACCCAAGCTGTATAGTACTATCGGGCTCATGGAGACGAGGAAAAGGACGTGTACAATCAAGTTAGACATGTAGAACAGAGTTGGACAAGACGACAAGTAATATGGCAGAGTTGGGTAAGGGATTGTCGTCCCATGCAAAGCCCACAATATACTCGGTTACGATACACCTAAAGTTTAAAACAAAGGGTCATCCACTCATCCCACTAGGTAAGTATGCATTTCAGTCATCATCAGAATAGAGTTTATATTCCAAGAAAAAGGGGGCGTTCCAAAATCTTCCTCGGCCCCGGCTCGAATAGATTCAAAGGGAGTTACATAAAAAGCTTCAGAGACATGTGCTCCCTCTCTCCTTCTTATGCGGGATTAGCATATACCCTGTTCGTATTTACACAAGCCAACAACACGCATAGCCAAAGCCCGAGAATTACCGGTTGCCTTGGCCCACGAGGCTCAATTACAAGTGTCCGCCCCAACGCAAGTGCGCCAATCTATCATTCATGCACAAATAGCTGCATTCAGCCTCCCAATGCGTCTATACTTTTTCACGCGTGACGTCGTCAATGCATGGCTCTTCGCTGGTGCCGAGCCAGGCCTACTGTAAAACCCTCGGGGCATTAAAAATCTGGAAAAGGTGGATGGACGAGAAGCGGAAGGGTCCTGAGGCTGGGTGACGGTGAGACACTTAAGCCTTGATCGAGTACTCTCGCTTGAACATGTCGTCAACCTTCTCCAGGTAGTAGGTGCCAGGGGCAATAGTGGAGACGTCACCCTTGGGGGTGAAGTCCTTCTGGAGGTGAGCAGCCTTGCGGAGGTTGCACATCTGCGATTTGGTTAGCATTCTCGTTATATCCAAGACGTTGAAAAGGACTTGAACTTGCCTCATCGTAAGTCTCAGGGGGCACGGCGCGGCGGGCAGCAAGACGGCCGGGGACATCAAGGACCTTGGCGATGTTCTCGACACTTCCGTTGACGCGGAAGGACATGAAGCTGGCGGCAAGACCAGAGCCGTAGCTGAAGAGACCGATGCGCTTGCCCTCGAGCGTCTTGCTGTCGACGTGGCCGACCAGACTGGCCAGACCACCCCAGACGCTGCCACAGTACATGTTACCGCACATGGTGGCGACCTGGATGCCAGGGTTGACGCGCTCCTGGAAGCGCTTCTTGGTAAGACCCATGAAGGTCTTCTCGACGACCTTGTCGACCAAAGACTTCTCGTAGTCCATGTCACGCAGCTCAGGGGCAACCTCGGCAAAGGCCGGGGCGTCGGCATTGGCAAGGTAGTCGTGGTAGAGCAGACGGGCGTAAGACTTCTGGACAAGCTTGCAGGTGGGGGCGTGGAAGGCAAGGTAGTCGAAGCGGTCGAGGTTGGTCTTGGTGTCGGTACCGTTGGTGGCGCCGTTGGAGACACCGTTGGTGGAGAGCTTGGCCTCGCGCTTGCAGTACTCACGGTAAGCGGCGTCGAGGGCCTTGGTGTAGCAGGTGAGCGAGTAGTGGCCGTCGACGAGAGGGTACTCGCTGGTCAGGTCGGGCTTGTAGAAGTCGTAGGCGTGGGCCATGTAAGAGCCACGCAGACCAGGCTCAATGACAATAGGGGCGTCGGGGCCGATGAGGAGGGCAACGGCACCAGCACCACCGGTAGGGCGGGCGTTGCCCTTGGCGTAGAGGGCAATGTCGCCAGCGACGACAATGGCATCGCGACCGTCCCAGGCAGAGGACTCAATCCAGTTGACGGAGTTGAAGACGGCGTTGGTACCGCCGTAGCACGCGTTGATGGTGTCAACACCCTCAATGTTGGTGTTGTCGCCAAAGAGCTGCATGAGAACAGTCTTGACCGACTTGGACTTGTCGAGGAGGGTCTCGGTGCCGACCTCGAGGCGGCCGATGGAGTTGGTGTCGACGTTGTAGTTCTTGAGGAGGTTGGCAGTGGCAGTGAGGGCGAAGGAGTAGATGTCTGATACGATGGGCGGCAGCGTCAGTGTCGAGTCTACAGAGGCGGGCGGGGCGTGGAATGGAGGAAAGGGGTAAAATAGGACATACCCTCACGGTCGTCGCAGAAGCTCATCTTGGTCTGGCCAAGGCCAATGGTGTACTTGCCGGCGCTGACGCCATCGAATTTCTCGAGCTCGGTCTGCTCGACATACTACAGTGGGAGAAGAGGAAGTGGTTAGCCAGAGTGGTGATGCTGGTTGTGGTGTTGCTGGTTGTCAAGTGGGATGTCGGTGAGGGGCAGAGCGGCGCAGTAAAGTAGAGGGAAGGGGACGGGGTGGCACAGGGCAGCGAGGGGCACTGGCGGACTCACCTGGCTGGGGAAGTAGATCTCAATGGCCTTGATGCCAATGTTCTGGGGACGCGCAGCCATATTGAGGATTTGGGAATAGGAGATTCTGGTGAGAGGAGGATGGAGAGGAATAGGAATAGGAATAGGAATAGGAATAGGAGGAAGGAGGAGGAAGAATAGGCTGGCAGGAAGGAGGTGGGAGGGAGATCAACAAAGGCGTTGAGAGAGGGAAGGAGCACTAGTAATTAGTGGCAGCGGCAAAAACGGGGCTCGGAAGGGTCTGGCGCTAGGACTCTTCTGTTTGCCTGATGTTGGTATTGTTTGGTTGGGCTGGGCTGGGCTGTGCTGTGCTGTGGCTACTGTTAGCGGGGAGCAATCCCTGAGTTGCCCTTGTTCTCGCAATCCAACTTGGAGCGTAGCGTAGGGCTAACAATCTGTCTTGTGCTGTTTCACCGCCCTTTTTTTTTTTTTCTGGCGTTACGCCGGTAGTGGTAGTAGTACACATCTGTCAGGGGACGCAGCCTGCTGATAGGCTTGTCGCGGCTGGCCTGGCCTGGCCGTGTCATCCATGGCCAAGGACGTCCGGCCAAGGACGTCCAGCCAAGGAGGGGTTGAGGGGTTGAAGGGTTGAGGGGTCGATGGGTTGATGAGGGCAACGCCATGGAGACGGTGAGACACGGAAAAGAGAGACATGCTTGTCTACTTACATGGGGCTTGGAATGAAACGTCTTCAGCACTGGAGGACTCACGTGAGGTGTCAATGGATGTAGCAGCTCGTGTAGATGCGATGGGCCGTTGTTAGAAGCAACACTCAATGGGGGACGCCTACGAGGCTATATATACTCGCAACCTTGACATCTCTTTACATACCTATACACGTATACAGAGCACCCATATCATGCTCCAACTCTGTACAATCTCGCCAACAAGAACTAGGGGGCCTTGCCCTTGCCTGCCATTCTCCGTCCGCAATCATCCGCACAAATCCGCTCAAACGCGCCATTGTCCACGACGGTCCCCATCTTGCCTCGTCTTTCCAGGTTGCTCCCACCGTCTACGGGCCCACGAGGTACATGCCATATACCGTATGGTATACCTGCCCGCCGTGTACCATGTCGATCTTCGTCATTCTCACCCCGCCGAGCTCGTGCTTTTTCCGCGTTTTTTTTATCTGATCCGAAATCGCATCCACCCTGGACGCCACCACATCCACCTTGCTGCTTCTGGCCTTGTCTTCGATGCGGTCTTCTCAACCAAGATCAGATAACAGCTGGTTCTCGACGAACTCTACCGGCTTTGATTTACTATTCACACTTCGGTCCCAGCCCATAGCCTATCCCCCTCTGCTCTGCCATGGTCACTCACCATTCACCAACACCTTGCCTCTCCTATATAAAAAACCACTTACACACCATAAACAATATCTCCATCCAGGTACCTATAGCAGCCCACGTAATGCTCCAAGCCGGCTCTTTGCCCAGCTCCTCCTGCTCCCGCCCCCAGAGACTGTCTCTCGACTTACGAATGCAACCCAACCAGAAACGGCCCAGCATTGTGAAACCCACTCCTCCACGGAACCATGCCGTGATCAGTCTAGCACACGGCTGAATGCTTCGCTTCTACTTGCTGCAAGAAATTGCCTCTTGCGTTTGTCCCTCGTTCCCGCCATGACTTGAACAAACTCTCCATCACAACTCGCCATAGACCCACGCCCGAGTCTACCGTCCTCCACTCTCTGGCCCAATCTAGCTCTAGCCGTCCTAGCTGCTCCTCTCCATCCGTCCAAGATAATCAACGTGCAGCTCCCGGCATCCCGACGCTGAAACCTGGCTACCCATGCCCATGGCACGCATGCATGTGGCACTTCTCCCTGTATGTACTTGGTGCCGTTCCTGGCCCGCTTCTATACTTTGGCATTTTTCCTATAGTTTTGCCCCAAGACATGTTTGGCAAAGGCTCGGCATGCAAGCCATAATATCCCTCTCCCGCCTACCCTCGGCCGTCTGCCTTGGTTTCTTTTACCTCATCTGGCCCTGTTTCGGAACGGACAAGGATGGCCTGGAGGGTATTTCCATGTCACCCTTATATCTTAGTTAATGGTCTTCCCCAAGTTCACACAGACTTGCACTCGGCGGTAGGTATATATCACTCATTTGTGACTTGGACATATTGGGTCTGTCTCAATGCTTTCGGAGTCAAGTTTTCATCTTGTAAAACTACCCAGAATGTACATATTTCGGAGAGTGAAGAATCAACTCTTTCACAACCCAGGTATCAATATCGATCCCCCCGACCATTATAACTAGGTCCAACCACACCGACCCTTTTTGAACGCCATCCATCCAAGGTATAATGGATTCCATATGTATGCTGTAGGCCCCAACGTTTTCTCATAACTCTGACTGCAAGACACGTCTCTATGTTTCATTCGATGGCTGATCTGGAGTGTCGTAACCAGAGTCTGAGAGGCTCTTCGCCGTCTTTGTTGATTGTGTCGTCTCCTTGACGGGACCAGTTCCCGCCTCGTTATCCTCGGTTTCCTTCTTCTCAGTCTCCCTATCCTCATCCGAGTTGTTTTCCTTGGTCGCTTCTTTCCCCTCACTCTGGGCCTTGCGCCTCTCCCTCTTCTCTTTTTGCTTCTCCTTCTTTCCTTTGTTCTTGTCCTTTTTACTCTTGAGCTTGCCTTGCTCCGCCTCCTCCTTCCGGCGCTTCTCTGCATCATCGAGATCCTTTTGCTTCTTCTCCTTGCGGGTTTCCCCAACCCACTCCTCAGCATACTCAATGACCGCTTCAGGATTGCGCTTGTGCTTGAGGAGGAGACCTTGGATCTCGGCCGGGCTAAACTCAAGCTCGGGAATCTTGGATGCAAATTCTTTCGCGAGGAGATCGATTCGTTCAATGGTCTCTTTTCGAATCCTGGCTTCCTTCTCGGCCAGTTTGATTAACTCGTCCTGGTCGAGAATCTCGGATTTTGCGGAGGAATCGATGCCGACAATGTGTTCACCGTCGTAGGGGGCGTAGATGGCACGGAAGATGGAGGCCGTCATGTCGGCATCAGCCAGACGAAATTGAACAATCATGTCCACTCGACCAGGCCGAATCAGGGCCTTGTCAAGCTTTTCAAGGTGGTTAGTGGTCATGATGAGGACTCTGCCTTCCTGGGAAGCAACGCCGTCTAGGATGTTGAGCAGACCCGAGAGTGACAGTCGTCCAACGAGAGGAGCGACAGCGTCGACGGCGGCCGGGGGTTTCGCAGGGTTACTCTTAGCGGTAGAGTCTAATGTCTCGTCCTGCTGGCCGGCCACTGGCTCTGCCTGCTCACGGGTGTGTGTCAAGCCAGCTGTATCAATATCCTCGAGCAGTACGACGCAACGACTGGGAAGGTCGGCAAAGAGAGACGACAGGTTCTCCTCGTTGGCCGAGATGGAGCTAAGGCTGACCATGTAGATCTTCATGCGGAAGAAGCCGGCGAGGGCCAAGCTCAACGAACTTTTTCCAGTACCGGGAGGACCATACAGGAGATAGCCACGGCGGTAGGGAATGCCACGGTTGGAGTACCAGCGTCGAGTGGCTGGGTTGAGGTAGTCGGTAACATCGTCAATGAGGTCCGACTTGGTCTTCTCGTTGAGGATGACGGTAGAAAAGGGGCGGCTAGAGCGGGACATGCAACGTTGCCAAGTGGAATCGCCGCCGCTCTTGCCGGCGGCGGCGCGGTAGATGAGCGTCTTGCTCTCGTCACGCTTCATGTACTGGGCGCGGGCATCGAGAAGTAGCTCCTTGAGAATACGAGGGTTGCGACTGAAGCACGAGATGGAAATCTCCTCGCGCTCGCTGGCACTGAGACCGAGGGACTGCTCGCGGTTGTCGAATCTCGCGAAGAGCAGGAGACTGCCTTTGTACCAGAAAAAGTGGTTTCCAAAGGATGGGGTGTACTGAAGAGACTTCTTCTTAGGATGCATGCCGTCAGAGTCGTCACCTTCTTCGTCGTCGTCATCGTGGTCGTAATTGTAAAGATACCAACAGCGCGAGGTGATATCCGTGTTGACGATGAAGTTTCGGGATCTCTGTGAGAAGCTCTGCTGGGTAACCCAGGCCATGATCATATTGTAAATCTCATCGTCGGTGCGGATGCAGACGACAGACATGAAGTACTTCTCAACCAAGCTCCAGACATACTCGCTGATGTAGCTCCATGCAAAGGTGAGGCCGGAGATGATGAGGACAAGAGGTATGTAGAGGTTAAGGTCGACGCCAAGGTAGGCCTGGACGGCGGAGGAAAAGACGGAGAAGCCAGGGAGGAGAAAGTCCAAGAGGGCGAATTGAGGAGGAGGAGGGGAGGGTTGGGAGGATGTCGTTGCAGTAGGATCTGAGCAGGCGCTGGAATCCATGGCAAAGATGGATATAGGCGGTTGATCAATGAAGCAAAGCAAGGATGAACATTAACACGATATATGCCAGCCAGGAAGTAAGGACAAGAGATGCGAGAGCAGGGAGGCGAATTGGCAAAGTCAGTTGACGGTGCTAGCACAGGCCAAGAGAGCGATGGAAGGAGAAAATATGGATAGAGAAGACGACGAAAGAGATTTACATTTATATTCATAGACGGTGCACACACGCCGCCAGAAGGCAGTTGAGTTGCATCATGACAGGCTAGGCATCAATCAGCCTTACAAGATACTGCATCGTACCAGCAGGCAAGAGCCTGCAGCCTGAGCATCTACTGGCTGATCCGTAAAAGTGCCAGAGCCGGGAGATGGATTTGGATTTGCAGGCGTGACTAGGTGGGGATTTGGCGTGGTTGAGTCACTTGCCGCAGCAATGACCATCGGCCTCTGCTAGCCAATCGTCATTCCAACTTTGCCCGCCTCCGCCTTGGAGGCCGTCGAGTCCTGGCCGATATCATGCATAAAATCACATGACATAAGTT
>QUZG01000190.1:7715-68190 GCA_003693545.1 Pseudonectria buxi
TCGCTTATTATATACGTTAGTATTATAATATACGTTAAGTCTTTATATAATATATAAGTCCCTTTCCTCTCGCTTACTCTTACTTCTTACCTTCTCTTCCTACGAATTCATCGCCTAAATCCTTCCTTAACGCTCTTTCTTAGTAAGTCGTAGGATTCTAAAGTACCACGTGATATAAGGCGATAAGATTTATAGGTCCCTTTCCCCTCGCTTACCTTTACTTCTCACCTTCTCTTCCTTACAACTTATCGTCTAAATCCTTCCTCTACGCTCTTCCTTAACTTAGTCAATCAATTATACAACCTAAACATCGATCAAGAGGCACGTTACGTTCCTTACTATTTCGCTACCTACTACACTAAGTATCAAGCTAATATATGTTCTGCTCAGAACGCATAATGTCGTATAATAACATAGAGCAGCCAGGCCCTACTATAGAGCCTTTTGCGATAGATAACGCTATAGATAGCGAAATCGAACTTCCAGCGACAGATAGTGAATCTGACGTTATAGAGGATAACGTGAGCAATGCGAACGAAGAAGAGATTCGAAAGTGGTTCTCGACGGCGTACGAGCGTGGCTCGAAGAAGCCCATGAAGCTGCCTCTTACTACACCTTGGGATTTGCCGATTAGCGATGCCGATGTTGAAAAGGTCAAAGTCGGGTTCAAAACTCGGAGTATGGACGACAAATGGGATCTACTAGTCGAGGATCCGGACGAGAACGGGAACATCTCTCTCCACATCCTTCGAAGCTTTTTATCATCGCATGAGGAGTGGTTCATTCTTCGTATTGTGCGCAAATCAAGTACCGACGATGGCACAACTGCAAAGATTCAAGCCATCACCTGGGAGGGGAACAGATCGGGGTTACAATGCGACGCCGAGCAGGCTAAAAAGGAAGCCGTGATGCTGTCCAGACAGTGGCTGAGGTGCGACTTTGAGACACTCCCGCAATACCCATCCTCGGCATTTTGGGATCGCAAGGCCTACAAGAAGCTTGATGTTGAATAGGTTGTGCGACGGCGGGGAAGGATCTCGGGTATGCTTAGGCGGGTGATCTTCCCCGTGGGCTGCTTCTTCTTACCACGAGCCAGGGCAGTTATAAATCATTGTTCGTATACTGCAGTGGCCTCACTGGCTGATTGAATCGCATTGCAAGATCATCATCAAGATATATGCGACTACACTGTGCTCTATATACAAGCTGCGACTCCGAAACTCTTAAATATGGCTGCAATTTCCCTTGACGTAGAGACGCCCCTACCCCGCAATATCATCGAGGTTCGGTCTCACGCTCCAATGAGGCCTATATTGTGCTTCTTGATTAAGAGGCTCGTTCATCTTGGTGGGGGATTCCTACAACAGATGAACGACATCGCTCGCTAAGCCGTGAGAAGTACCTCATAGGCCTCCAGCTCGTGCGCCGTAGTATTGCCTTCCTCCGAGGTCGATGGAGGTAAAATTGGAATGGAGAGAGCGGCTAAATCGGCGGCAAGGACGCCTGAAAAGGGAAAGAAAAACGCTTAGATGAAGCGTCTTGTGAGGACGCCAGAGGACGAGTACAGACGAGTACCGCAAATGCATCAGTTTCACCTCAGCACCTACGTTACACAGTAAGATTTCACATATACCCAAGTGAACGATTCTTCGAAGAGGGCATGGAATGATGTTATAACTGTCTAGCTTAACGTCCCTCATAAGTGAAACACGAGTCAATATGAAGAATACTTAACTGGCAAAGCTTGTAATACATGTTGTAAGAGCAAGCATTCTTATTCATACACAATGACTGCGGCTAACTGCTATCTAGAGAACGGATCCAGCGTTCTGAGTTGGGCACTTGAGGACATGTAGTCTTGACGGTTGGATGTTGTAATCAACATGACAGCTGAATCCGTTCAAGCAGTGAACTTTCTCTGGCCACGTCCACCAGCGGTCTTCTTTGGCAATGGAAGACGGGCCTTGCGTCCCGCAGCAGGCTTCTTAGGTGAAGTAGGACGCCCGCGTCCTCCAGCGACTTTCTTTGGCGACGAAAGCCGGCCCTTTCGTCCAGCAGCCGGTTTCTTTGGTGACTTCAATCCTCCTTTGCGTCCAGCAGCAGGTTTCTTTGGCGACTTCAATCCTCCTTTGCGTCCAGCAGCAGGTTTCTTTGGCGACTTCAATCCTCCTTTGCGTCCAGCAGCAGGTTTCTTTGGCGACTTCAATCCTCCTTTGCGTCCAGCAGCAGGTTTATTTGGCGACTTCAACCCACCCTTCGGTCCTGCAACAGGTTTCTTTGGTGGCGACGCTCCTCGTCGTGTGCAAGATGCAGGTACCTTTCCTCCTGGTGCAGCCCGTTTACACTCTGAGGACTCGCCCTCCTTCTCAAACTCTTCCTTGGTCGTGGACGCAATCTTCTTCCCCCTCTGGTATGTGTCCCATGAGACGATGTTTTTCCACGGCACTTTGCCTTTGACCGAAAACTCCTTCTCCGCAGGATGAGGGTGTTCTTCTCCCGCTTTCTGAAAAGCCTTGGCAGTGTCAACAATCTCAAGACCCTTCGGCTCAATGTAGTAAACATAGATTTTGTGAGGGGTTGTAGCACCCGATTGAGCGAATTTCTTATCACTCGTGGTCGACACCCATGGATCATTCGACTGGTCAACGCTTACGACATGCTCAAGGACGGTAGCGGTTCCATCAGGATTCCAGCTCACGAGACCTCCAGCAGCTTTAAGCGTAGCAGGCGTACGATCATCAAGGCGATAGAGTTTGGCGCCTATAACAGGGCCCAGAAGCGCAAGGAAAGAAAGCAAATAGGTGAAACAAAAACGTCCAAACATTTTGGGTCAGCTTGCTGTGCTAGCTCGAGATGCCGAAGAGGCAAATAGATGGAGAAACTCGAGAGTCTCAGGAAGATGGAAGAGGTATTAGAATGAAGGTGAAGCTTGGTTTGTAGATTGCGAGTATTCAAGCTATGGAGCAGTCACAACATCTTATATGATTTGGAATCCAACTCGACAGAGAGATCAAGTCTACGAGATACGTTGCGTTTCCCGTTCAGTAACGGCGGCTGTGCCCCTGCCTTCCGCTGAGTAGCAGCGGCAGTATCGACGGTTCCCGCTGAGTAGCTGCGAGCAGTACATTTTAGATTGATTCCTCCAAGTACTCAGTTGCGTAGGGTGTCTGTCAAAGTCGTGGGGTAGTGGCGGGTAGTACTTAGCGTCCGTCTTCCCGCCAAGTAATGGAGGCCATATCTTTAACCTTACTTTGATTAAGCTAGTGGGGTTACGTCGATCCCTAACTCCCGTTCGATGACGGCGGTTGCAATCCTTGTTTCCGCTCCTAGGTGAAGGCACTCTGTAGAGTACCAAAGGATTTCCTCGATACCTAGGTCGGTAGGGATGAAACGCTACCCTTGTTCCACCAAGCGCATAGGATCAATGTGAAGGAAGCGGTTTCGTTTATTTTACTAGCTATATCGTTATAGTGGCGGAACGAGAGTGTACAGTAGTATCGAGCTACTATTATTAACCCTATTCCTGGTCTAGTAATAATCGGCTTGTCAACCTTGGTCAAATTATAGCTAGAGGAGAGGAACGATCTTTTGCTCTAATATTAGACGTTTGATAGACGTTTTGAAGCCTATAGCTTTTCTTTCTCTACTAAGCTTAAGTTATTAAAGTAGAAAACAAGGTTGCTAGATGTGAAGGGCTTGGTCAGCTATTAGCAAAGAAGCATAAAACTCAGGACATACTACATATATAGATACGGTATAACATACAATTCGTTTTCAACTTTGCAAGCTCATTAGAAGGGCAAATCAACTATTTAACTATCGATATTACTATATCTATATCACAACTACCTAGCTATAAGATATTGTCTTTATTATCTCGATATCCTACTTAAGCTTGAATCTGCAATATCTAAAATAGAGTCTTCAAGCAAGCCCATGAATTAAGCGCTACACATGTCAAGCCAATAAATGTAAATCGAGGTCCAGGCTCTTCGGCAAGTTGACGAGTCATCGTAGCTGCCCAAATAGCAATCAACGACTTAAAGACAGCATCCTGGATTCTCAGCATAGCATCTCGACTTAATCCAAATAGTTCAAGACCATCTGTCAACGATCCAAACGGAATTCCTCCAATCGTTTCCCCGAGCAGGACCTGAAGCAAAGAGCGCCTGTATCCGCGTTGCTCAGCTGCTGTGCAGGTTTTGATGACCCAAAGATCGCTGGCGGAGAGTCCATTGAAAGACTCGAACTTGCTCTTATGCTCATAGTTGGTCGCCAAAGGGGCACACCTCAGGTAGGATATCAGCGTCCATCCCAACCCTGGAGAGTTCATAGAAGTATCACTCTCGACTGTAGACATGAGAGACGCAAATGAGTCAGGGTCGGAGCACCAAACCATACGCGTACGCTTGTCGTCGAGCAATTCGGACTCTAGAGCAGCATGCGGCGATCTATAGTGAAAAAAGCGCAAGAAGAACGCTGGGCTGATGACTTGGAAGGTAATCTCTGAGACAAAATTCCTCGAACCTTCAGACGGGCTGGAAAACGCAGATGGTTCATTCTGGCTCTTTGGCACCTGCACTTCAAAATGCTTGGAGCGTAGGATTCTCACCCTGGGGGAATGTTCACCCGGAGTAATGTATTTAACTTGGGAAATACGAGATTGATTCTCGACCAATGCTTGGAGCATCTTGAAGAAATATCTCTCAAGAGTCCTAAGACAAAATCAGTCTGGGTCGCTTACACTTGAAGCAAATAGACATACATTTCAACAGTTCTTGCCGGCTTTGCGGTTACTGTCTTAATTGGCTCCTCCCTCTTCTGAATTTGGATGTTCTTTCTTTGAAAAAGGTAAATCCTCGCAGCTTGAGCAAGAATTCTGCAGGTTACAACTGTAGCCATGGGGACATACCACCATCTCCACATGAAGACCAATGAAGACCAGGTAGACATTGTGCTCAAGTCGAGAGCGGGGGCAAGGGGCTTGACACTGGCTGTCATGAGAGTTTGATTCCCTTTTTTCAAAGTTATCAAGATGTTGAGTCGGCCATCTTTGCTTGCGCAAGGGTCTGAAGCGTCAACAACATAACTCGTGTCCGGTCCTAGAGGCATGAACGGCGATACTTGCAAGTCCTTGACAAACTTGCCATGGAAGCAGTAAGGGCTGCCCTCGGATTTCTCTTTGAGAGAATTCCTCACGAACCACAGCCTGCGCTCGCCATATGACGTGTCAAGTTGCAGAACCAGAGCTGTAAGCTCCTTGTTTGAGTCGTAAAGATACCAGAAGGCAAGTGGATTGTTGTTATTGTTGTGATCGTTCATACATGGCGAAGTAAGGAGATAAGCATAAGCCCATTGTCTTGGATCTTCATCCTGTACTTGTCTTAGCATAATATCTTATGAATCATGGAAACTGGCCACTTACCTGCGCACGAAGACATTCCTCTAGTTTCTGGGCTAGAGATAGATCTTTGCCACCTCGAATAGCCTGATCCTGCGGTCGTATGTTCCACAGCACCTTCCATGATGTTTGGTCCATAGAAATGAGGGGAGAGTAAGTAGCACGGAGTCCTACAGGAACACCAACGTAGAGATAAGAGTGGCCAAAATCGTCTTTGAAACCCGCAGTGCGTATATGTCGTAGCACACACGGGTACATAGTTGGCCTCCCGTGGAGACCTTCAAGCTGGGGAGATACTCGAGTGTCTGGAATGGCGGAAGAATTTCCAGTTCGGTCGGTTGGTAAGCTATCAGAGCTCGATACCCGAGCGCCAAGTGAGGGACTTCGCTGCTCTGAATCTGGCTTTGCAATGCCAAAACTCGTAGTGGTTCGAGATGCGTCTCGAGATGCCTCAATCTCTCTTAGGTTCTGGGTAAGATCCCAATACTCCGTCTTTGTTTGGCAGAAGGCGAAGAAAAGGAAGGTAAGAAGACTCAATCCATATGTCAGCCAACCGAGGCCCGCCCATTGCATAAGAATAGCCTGTAGTACAGTCTCGGCAAACGCCAATAGTACTTTCTTCTCCAGGACTTGCCTCGCCACGCAGGAGAATGCCAATGAAACAAAGATAACAAGTAGAGCCATACTGTCGATAGAAACCGTGCCTATTCCTAGCAAATAGTGAAGAAAGTTGACAAAGCATGCCCGAGTTCTATCGTACTTAAAACCGATACCACAAAAGCAGGCAGGGTATCATCACAGGTTTCCGTCTTACATGGTAATTTCGCCAAGGCCCGCATTGGATTAACCCGTCTTCTTGGGATACACCAGATAGTGGAGAGTTGTCCAAGAATGGTCAAAACGGAGAACAAGACGAGCATAGATTAGCCGATATATGATCTTACAGTTACACTATAAGAATGGGCCGAAAGCACTAGGTAGTGATGTAGTGGCGCCGTGCCGAGGTAGGGCCCACCAAGGATGGACTCAATCCTATTACCCACGTGTTAGTCAACCTTGCCAACCTACACTCGGTATCCATAACTCCACTGCATTCGCCGAGCTTTCTTGCATCAAGAGATCTGCGTCAAGAGATCTGCATCCTCGGTTAGGAAACTATAGCTCAACGAGCAAGATGGCCCGGCACAATCCTGGTCCAGGATAACGTTACATGCGGTTAGTGAGGACTGGCGGAATCCTTCAGACTCAACTACTGCCGTTCAGCAGCTCCGCTGCAACCCTTCTCAATGTCTATTCTTTAGCTCGCCCTGCATTGTTACACCCGATTCGGGGCCGCGCAAATTGTCAAGTACGCGATACTACTCTCTCGGAGTAAGCACGCCAAGCTTTAAACCCTCTTAGTATAGGACGGACCGAGAGGCGCTAGCCAAGAAAATATTAGCGTACCCTCTTTGAATCCTTTGGTTTGGGAACAGCGTTGTACTGCTTGTCTATTCAATTTCAGGTCTTCCCGGGAACTAGATGCAACCCTCTTCCTACCTATCAGAGCTGTAGGCGTCGACTCGTGACAGGGCAGTTACACGAAGCTGACATCAGCCCACCGAGAACAAAGATGCTACTATAGGACCGCGAGAGGACAAGGATGGAGAGAAAGATCTGCAAACGTAGTAACGATTACTCTTAGTCTTTCAAAGGATCGGGTTGTCCTAAATTGGGAGCCATGTAGATCGGGCCCTTCTAGCCAAGAATATCTACATATTGTATCTGCTGCCAAAACCCTCATATATAAGCTACTATAGAGGCTGTGGCTATCCTGTTATCCTCAATCATTCCATTCTACCTATAGAGTTTGCTTTGTGCAGTTGACGCAGCTACCATGGAGAAGAGTCCAAGACTATACAATGACGTCGTTATCGTCGGGGCTGGTCTGTCCGGCATCAACATGGCATGCCAACTGCAGCGCCAGCTTGGAGTCACTGACTATGTCATCTATGATCGTGCCCGAGAATTGGGAGGTGCTTGGGCGGCGAACAAGTGTAAGTCTTTCTTCAACGTTACTGAGCTATAACAAGAAGTTGACAACTCCACAGATCCAGGGTGTAGTGTCGATATACCAGGAGCACTTTACTCTCTTTCATGGTTCCCAAATCCAAGCTTTACCAAGGTCTTTCCCTCTCAGCCGGAGATTCTGGCCTACGCTCAACGTGTGGCGGACAGTCAAGATGTCCCTCGGCATATCGTCTTCCACACAGAATGGACAGGGGCAAAATGGAACGAGACATCTTCCACCTGGTTCATCTCCCTTTGCGATTTAACCACTGGGAAGGAGTACATTCATGAAGCCAAGGTGCTCATTTCTGCTGTTGGCGGTTACACAAATCCCAAGTTCCCTTCGTTACCGGGTCTGGATTCTTTTCAAGGCCCTGTGGTACACACCGCGCAGTGGGACAAGGAATACGACTTTCGGGGTCTCAACGTCGCCGTGGTTGGCAACGGATGTTGGTGAATCCAAATGTACTGGCCACGCTCTCAACTAACGTCTTCTAGGTTCTGCATCCCAAGTCATCCCCGCCATTGTTGAGGAGGTTGAGACGCTGACACAGTTCGTGCGGGTAAGCTTTCCATGCTGAAAGGAGGCTACGTGCTACACAGTCATGCTGACATTCCGATACCTTGACAGAGCCCACAGCATTATGTGCCAATGCCTCATAATCTCAACCTGGGTTGGGTATTGCAGATGCTCTTCTCATACGTTCCAGTCATCTTGATGTTCATACGATGGGTTATATTCTGCTTCCTCGAGACGGCGCTTATCCAATTCCACGATGATAAAAAAGGACTACAAATGCGGGAGCAATCGACCATAACGAGTCGGGTCTACATAAAAAAAAACGCTCCAGGTGAATGAAGTCCACTCATTTAATCTTCTTCGTCATGAGTACTGACGTTACACAGAACAATATTGGCCATTGTTGATGCCTGATTACAGTTTGGGGTGCCGAGTACGTGTAGTCGTGAGCGCAAATCGTTCAAGATTGCTAATGTCATGAACAGCGACGAATTTTAGATTGTCAATATCTCAAGACGATCCAAAATCCGAAAATACACCTCACGAGAGACTCCATTCTCTCCGTGGGTGAGAAAAGCGTTCTTACTCAGTCTGGGATTGAGCACAAAGCAGACTTTCTCGTAAGAACCCTCTTCGACTAAGGATCTAACAGGTCTAATGAATGAAGCAGATCCTGGCAACCGGATTCCAATTCTCACAATGGCAGGCTGATAAAATCATCGGGCGGGGTGGAGTATCGCTGAAGCAGCATTGGGACGAAGTTGGAGGTGTCGAAGCTTACAATACCGTTGCTGTCAATGGTTTCCCCAACTTTTTCTACATTCTAGGGCCCAACTCTGGCAGCGGCCATACTTCGGTCCTCTTTGCTTCGGAGTGGTACGTAACTACACTCTTGAGATCGCCCTGCGTCGCGAGTCCTAACTAATCGTCTATTTTAGTACTGCTAACCTTGTCGTCAAACTCGCTCGTCCATTGCTTCTTAGAAAGGCAACCGCCGTTGAGGTGGTGAAGCATGCGGAAGTCCAATACTGCGACAGCGTGCAGGCTGCTCTTGCAAAAACTGTGCTGACAGAGAGTTGCTCTAGTGTAAGACATCATATCCTATTTTCGCACTACGTATTAAGTAAAGGGCTGACATCTTTAAAAAGCAACATACAGACAAGGCTGGGTGGAATTTCTTCAACTACCCTTTTAGCTCCTTTAGTATGTGGCTTGGTACATACTTTCCTGATATGAATCACTGGATCTATAGATAGAGTTAGTAGTTAGGCTTAATTACATCCTAGAATGCTAGTAAAGCTATCATAAGTATAAGCTAAATAGATGTATTAACTTGCCTCCACCAGGTTGAAATAACTACAGTCATCGGGCAGGAAGCTTGTATTGAAGCAGGCGCTGTTAATATCCAGGCCGCCGATCGCGAGACTAGCCTGACATTACCCGACCGTGAACCTCCAAACTCATGCTAGGACTAACAGGTATTGTCTTCGGGTTTCTTCCACATACCGATTTCGGACTAGAAAGTTAAGACGACGCCTAGTTCCATTCCGACGTGAAATTGATCGAGGACGCGAGCTGCCGTGGTCTGCCCCCGACGGAAAGATGTAACGGGAATAGTAGTCGTACCAAGTGCTTCGCGCTCATGGTGGATATGCGCTGTCTTTGGCCCCAGCGAGGCGAGATGGAGATCTCTAGAATACACCTAGTGGTAGCCTTGGCAGGATAGCAACCGGGGCAAGGAGGCTTAGAATCTACACACCGGTAGCAGAAACGATGTGGTTGTGATCATTGAATAGCGAGAGCCAAGATGGAGTGAGGCATTGGATTCCCTGTTTATCATCCCAATTTCCGATGCGTTTCTCAAGAGACCCTATAGCCTTGATGCTGGCAAATACTTGTTGACAAGGCTATAGTTAAAGAAGGAGACAGCAATGCGCATACAAGCAAGAGTCGGCTTCTAATTGACGAGTCAAAACTCAAAAAAGATTCTCATGATAGCAATGGAAGATAGCCGATGCGAAACTGGTTCATCTAGTGACGATGGGAAGAGTTGTCCAAGTTTACTGATATGTTTATAATCTACCTTATCAACCGGTTGCTGTTAATTTCGTGATTGTTGGGAGTACTAAGAGAGTGCGATAGTTTCTGACTCATAGCTCAATACATTACCCTTCAGAGCTGCGTTGACCCTATCTAGTGTATACGAGCTCCAAGACCCGAACGCAACTCTACAAGCTAGTAAGAGGGCGAGCTCTGATGCGCCGACTATAGCGAATAGCAATATAGTCGTATGCTAACCCAGGGGGTCTCGTCATAATAGAATCATCCACCTATTACAACGCATGGCCCTGTGTATTAAGAACTTGTAGGCCTCTTATAGCGGGCGTGTTGCTCTGTGAGGAACGTAGCAAGACTGGACTTGTTTGATGTTCTGGAAAGGATATTGATACGTTGTATGGATAAGGAGGAGACCGAGACCATAGGCGTATACATACACAGATGGCTCCTATAAGAATCTACTTTTGGATTACCAGCGGCAAGAAGGGACGTGGGTATATCACTATCTCAATACAGGCGGAATAGGTGGATATATAAGCTACTATAAATTGCGTTGGCCCATACGCTAAAGGTTCGATTAATATAAACAAAGAAGTATAGAAGCTATCTATTCTCTAGGGTTCGCTCTCTAATTCTGACTATTATCGGACAGTAAGAACCTAGGGCTTACATCGACCGCGGGCTCGAGTAGAGGTAGCAAAGGTAGTACTTGGAGAGATGCTAGTTGGAGCCTCGGTGATGACAGATAGAGAAGTGTCTGTAGAGATCGTCTGGGTAATGGCGGCAGTCGTAGTCTGAGTCTCGGTTGTGATCTGACTCTCCGTGGAAACGGTAGCCACCTCAGTCTCGGTAGTCGTAGTCTCACTTTCGGTAGTCAACTGGATCTCAGTCGTAGCGGTAGTAATCTCAGTCCTCGTGGTCGTGACCTCTGTCTCAGTCGTGACTTCGGTTTCTGTAGTCACCTCAGCCGCAGTTGTTGTGGCCCTAGCCTCGGTAGTCGTGATCTCAGTCTCGGTAGTTGTAAGTCCAATCTCGGTAGTCGTGAACTCGGTTTCGGTAGTCGTAGCTTGACTCTCGGTAATCACCACAGTCTCAGTAGTCGTGGCTTCAGTCGCGGTAGTCGTAACCTCAGTCTCGGTGGTCGTGACTTCTGTTTCGGTAGTCGTAGCCTGGCTCTCTGTAGTAGCAGTAGTCGTAATCTCAGCCTCAGTAGTCGTGGCCTCGATTTCGGTAGTCGTCTCACTCTCCGCAGTGGTAGTCGTGACCTCAGCCTCAGTAGTGGTGGCTTCCGCTTCGGCAGTCGTCTCACTCTCCGTGGTGGTAGTCGGGGCAACAATCGTGGTACAGACTTGAGTCGGTTGACCTCTGAAAATTGCATTGTCCCATCGAAACTCAAATAGAGGAGTGGCCGGGTTGTCACAAACACTGGCAAGCCGAAATTGCATGGACGATGCTGTCGGTGTGTAGGTGCCTGCAAGGTTGCTCCAGACATTGGTGTTTCGATTGGCCACGAGGGCCTTGTACGCGATGATGTTGCTTGTCAGGGCCGCATCATGGATGAGATAGACCTGACAAGCCTTCTGCAGAGTCGTGCTTGGGTTCATGTACGGCTTGTAGTCGACAGAAGCCGTATGCTCCACGCCGACCGCTAGGTTGTCCACATTCTGATACACCTGCCCCCTGAGAGAAACAGTGCCAGGGACAGCACTATATGTCTGTTAATCGTCGTCGTCGTCACAAAGACTCAATACAGCCGGACCTACAGGTATTGACTCCCGTCGGTGCCATCCCCCGATCTGACTTGTGGTGAAAAGTTATAGGTCCAACCGCCTGTTCCGTCTTCGAACGATGGATTTGCGAGCAGGTTTGCGGCTGGCTGTTCAGAGCAGCTAACTTCGTCAGCAGCTGCTAGCGGAGCCGCAAGCCCACCGAGAAGAAGTACGGCGCGAGAAGAGAGCTTCATGGTGACCGATGTAAGACGAAACGAATGACAATGAGTGAGAGGTTAGTGGTGAGAAAGGTGAGGGGAGAAGGCGACGAAAGCACAGAGCATTGAGACATCTAATATCTCTATACACAATAGGCAACTGAAATTAACAAGGCGATCTGGCGCCGGCAGCTGAGGTCTAGAATACAAAATGGCTCGACTAATTGAACCGGTTGGAAGCTCCCGCCAATAGCACCCAGTGGGTTAGTTACATAGGTATTTAGCTTGGAGCAAAGACCTTGTCAGTAGCCCGAAGCGAGCAGTAGCGTATTGATGAGGCGTTGGCATAATTAGCAGTCAGTAGCGCTACACACTATTGGATTCTAGTGCATACTAATCCAGGGGCTCGCTTCTCTTTCTTTATGATAGGTCGCATCACGAGTGCTAGAGGATCACATAGGGCTGGCCTCGCCGACTTGTCGCCGTTCTCTTGTTGTGACGGGCGCATTGAGTTGTTCCAAGTGAAGCAGGGCACTCTCTCAGTCCAAGGAGCTATTAGAATCGCCTGCCGAGCAGTCGTTTACGCAGAAAACCAGTCATTGAAACAGCCAGTCAAGCATACATTTAAGCATGAAGTCAAGCATGTAAGTTAGCCATCAGTCCTCCCCTTTTCTCCTGGGTGCTAGTACGTACGGCCCAAGCAAGGATGCGGAACAGCACGACAAGGGCCGGGTTCCCCGTTGTGGGGAGGGAGTCAGTCCAGAAAGGTGGAAATAATCTGGCAACGTCCAACGTGACAACTTCGGAAAGGTCTTGACCATGATATCACCTGCTCCAGCAGCAAATTGATGACATCTCGACAGTAAGAAACCCAGTTTGTCAAAGCATTAGTGATTGAATCTTTACTACAACTGTCGCTCACGTTGCAGCAAGCACCGCCAAAGACGTGACACCTGAGGCCATTACCCACCTCGCAAAAGGCGTGCCACAGCTCGAGGAGGTCCAGTTCTTAGCCACATCTTGTATGCAGATGGCTGCGTGTTTGGCAGACTCTGGGATCAATTAACGACATAGGGCTGGATAACAGACTGATTGCTGGTGTACCTTTGGCAATCTCGCAGGGATGCTAAACATCGGGTCGCTTAGCAGGAATACCGTCCTGTAGAGAGCATACTGTACAATTCCGCGAGGTTTCATTGCAGGACCCTGTGAGCTAGCCAAGTAACATGTAATCCTGTCCAACAAATGGCCTGCACCATGTTTTACCCAATTCTGCGACTAGTCGCTAGTCAAATCGATAACTTCCTGACCGTCATGGGTGTACTTTCTCTTCATCCACACTACCCTAGGTCCGGGAGGGTTAAGATGACTGTCCGTCTGTGGTCGGTTCACTTGCTGGGCGAAAGCAGGACTTTGCTGACCAACAGCTCGAGCCGTCGAGGAAGGAGTCACGTTTGGTCGCGAGCTAGACTGCGGCGTCGCAAAGAGATGGTTCATCCCGACTATCCTCGTGTAGTCATCTCCCAAGAGAAGCAAAAGGTGGTCCTGGTCGAAAGTTGCAATCGTCTGGCATGCTCTCGCTAGACGGTTCTTCCATTCACGATGGAACAAATCGCGTTGTACGCTCGTCTTGGTCACGACCTTTGGTCTGGGGACTGCCCCAGCGCTCCGTCTGGTGAGTGCAGTCAATGTTGTACGCATCCAGTCGCTGATGTAGATGCTGGCGCCTCTGCTTGTTAACTGCAAACCGTCCAACTGCCTGCGATTCGCTAGAGAGAAAGTTGTTGAGGAGAGTGCAATCCCCGCAAGAACAGGCCACTCGTGGCCGGACCAAGCTCGTATATTTGGCCAGCTCGCCCCCAAAAAACCTATTAACATAGGCATTGAGAAACGCTGAGTACAGCTTCTGGTAGCAGGGTGTGTCAAGTGCAACGTTCTTGTGCAGGAGAAGGGGGATAAGATGGCGTAGTAGTCGCAGCCACAGCGGGTGGAACTCTTCGGCGTCGAAACCAGCAGATTGCGCAACAACCTTGCTTACGAGCCGCTCCATAAGCCCTTCCTCCTCAAAAACGGATTCCAAGATGTTTTTCATGAAATCATCAAGTGTAGCGGAGTTGACGAAAAATTGGCGACTAGGCTTATTGACGTGTAGCGTCGGGCCGCGTCGAGTTTTGGCAAGGGCCTCGTATCCAGCCTGGGTCCGAAAGGCGTGGAATTGAGCCACGACAATGAACGACTTGGCAATGTCTTTGTACAATGGTAGGCCAGTGTCGCGCAATGCAGATTTCTCCTCAATGCGCCTCCGAAGTGCATACAGAAAGCGAAGCGTGAAAGCTGGAGCATCGCCTCTTGGTTTGATTACAGGCGCCACGCTTCATAGAGGAGTTGGTCAGCAGGGCGTCTTGAGATGGCAGAGGAGGGGTTAGAACAACTCCCCCTGAAGAGATGAATTCGAACGAATCGTCAAGGTAATCAGCCAAACCTGCCAACCCCACACCATCTTGCTCATATAGAGTTTTCGTCAATCTCGCGAGTACGGAGCTTTTCAGTTGAGAATCGACCCAATCGCGCAGACACTGGGGGACGTAGGTGTCGTTGTGATTCGACGACATAGGGCGTGGAGCAAGCTCAACGACGAAGTTGAGCTTTGATGACAGCAAGCAGTAGGAGTCGAGTACCTTTGCCAACCTGTTACTGCGTTAGTATTCGAGTCTGTGCAAACCTATAATGTTCAGAAGAGAAGCATACCCTTTTTCAGCTTTCCCCAACCTTTGTTCAACCTCTTGATCGTTATCAACGCCAACCTTTAGCCAGAGCCGCATCCAGCTACCAAAGTCCGTCGGGAGAAGTCCAAGGTGTCTCGGGGCGTTTTTCTCAAAGAGAGCAAATTTACCAAGCTCAACGGCGGCGGTCAAGACTTTGTTCATGACGTCTCCGTCGATGGCTGTTTTCCAAGCACCATAACTGCGGGCGCGATATTGTGTCCAAAGACTCCAAGCGCGATCATATAGTGTTTCCAGGACCTCAATGCATGTATCCGAAGCTCCTGGTTGCAGGCTTTTGGATACCCAAAAAGAGATCAAAGACTGCATGTCCTTCCTCTCGACGCGGTATTGCGGTTCAAGCTTGAGGAAAGGGACGATATAATCCCGAGGAACTATCACAACAGCCTAACAGAAACGGTTAGATGATGGCTGACAGGATGAAGAAGATACACCATGGACATACAGCTACACGATACCATTGAGTTGCTTGAGGACCCTAATCAACGTCACTGTCAGATGAATTGTCCGCATTCTTCAGGCTCGGGGTAATGCATCCTTACCGTGTTTCCTGTGAAACCTTTGTAATCCTCCTCTGCCAGTCGATCTTCGGAGCAACCTTCTTGAAGTAAATCTTCTTCCTCGAGCTCTATGCTCTCTCTTACCACGTTGCCTTCCAAGTCAACTAGGGTTTTGATTGTGTGGGACATGGTCTCTGGGTCATCAAGGTAATGGAAAGCTTCGTCATCATAACCATACTGCATGTCATAGTAGTCGTCTTCCACGAACCCTACATCTTCCCTCTCCAGGAGAGCAAGAAATATCTCGACGGGGAGCTCTTCAGATGCTTGCTTGAGAGCATGAACCTGGGCGAAGTCACGAGTCTTGATATTTCCGAAACAGATACTCGGCTGGGTATAGTCGTGATCAAGGGCGTGGTAAAGCAATCTGTGTTCACGAGACGCCGGTTCGTCCCATAGCCACCGCCGCAGTGTATGATGAAGTGCCCTGGACACGGCTCGTTGCAGCCCCGCTGACAGACGCATCGCGGAAGGGTCGAGGGCCAAGTTGTAGGTAAGAACCCAGCGGAAGCCCGAGGTCACAGGGAGGACTTCGTGCGTCACATCCGAGTACCAGCATACGTAAGAGTGGTCGGCTTCAGATGTCTTGAAAATCTTTCTCTCCCCGCGGTGCTTCAAGACGACTCCGCCACCCTCGTGTTGTGACGGAAGGCTGATGACGAGCGTGCCAAACATGCCAGGGATCTTCTCGGTACTAGACTCGTCGTTAGCCAGATACTTGTGGGTGTCGATGAAGGTGAATTTGCGCATACTCGGTGTGCGGCTTGAACATGGTTCCCTTTTCGTAGATGAGCATCTTGTATATCTCGGTTTGGATGATTGTGCGGATGCCCAACTCCAGGGCGACTCTTGCAGACAAGTTCCGCAGGTACCCATCCCACGCCGGCGTCTGAAACGGAAACTGGGTGGGATCAAGCTCCCATGTGTTTCTCACAGACGTGTCGACAATCGTTTGAGAGCCTTTATCGAATGGCGCTTGCCGAGCCTTTGCGATGATCTGCTGGGCTTGAAAGTCGCTGAGAGGAAAAGAAACAGGCCCGACGCCATGGACAACCAGGCCTGGGGGTGGCTTTTGTTCCGGAATTCCGAAAGACGCAAACGATCCTGGTCCCTTGATTTTCTGCAGGGCTTCGAGGAGATCGCCCTTGAGCTCCTGGTGATATACGCCGGTGCTAAGCTCGCTGGCCTCACTGCCTCGTGAGGGGCTCCCGCCTCGTTGTTGATCTTCCATGATTGGTCAAGCTGTATCGCGCATCGTGGCTTGAAGAAGTTGAAAAGTTGAAGAAGTGAAAACGTGAGCAAGTAAATGTGAGGAAAGTGAATTGACAAAAGATCAGCGGCCGGGGCTCATGGAAAGCATAACCCATGATTCACTCGGTCAACGAGCCGGTATAAACGGCGTAACGGTGAATGCTATCCCAAAGCAAATCTCAATCGGGACTCTAATGCACTGAGATGAACGGTAGAAGATATTAGATAACGAATGTGAATTGTGATGCTATAGCTAAGTCATTGCAAGGAAATAAAGGACTGATTGCCGAACCACCGGTCATCCCAACGCGTCTGCTTGAGGGTTTTTTATTTCCAAGCGGAGTCAACCGTGTAAGTCTTGGAACAATCCTTAGGTACAGTGTATGACCGGTTCGGATCGCTCTCCCACACAGTTTTTCCAGACGATGAGACCTTGATGAACTTGTAGGCAAACGTAGTACCGGGTGCAAAGCTCTGGGTGAGAGTCCACAGGGGCTTGGCAGTAGTATACCGCGAAGCAGATAGCTCAATGGCTTTGCTGGCATCCCAGCTACCCAACTGCGAGATGGAACCGACGAGCTTGATCTTTTCGCCCACAACCGTCTTGACCTGTTCGTTGAAAGTGACCTTGATGGAGCTGCAGGTCGAGGGAGGGTTGGTAGGGGGATTGGGCGTAGTTCCGCCCCCATTGTCGGTAATGGCAATGTCGGCACAAGTCAGGTAGATCTGGCCGGTTTGGAACGAGTTCCATCGCAAAGAGAGAAGGGTATGGTTAGACACATACTCAGGAATCTTGACCTTCTTTGTAACGGTGTAGCCACCCGCGATGGACGTGTAGCAAGAGTTTAGAGGAGCACCGTCAACCCCTTGACATGCGCGACGGTTATCCTGCTGGAACTTGTTGCATGTAAACCAATCATTGCGGTAGCAAGGCTGTTCAGCAGAGCAGTCGGGGTTATATCCGCATGACTGGCCAGAGACGTCAGTGCATTTGAGTAATCCCTCCTCGAAGCAGTCTTCCGCAGCTTGTTTCTCGGCGTTGGTTGGCGTGTAGCCCGGAGTAAGCAGCTTGTCGACAAGAGCCTGGTCCTGACAGATGCGCCAGCTGAACATGCCGCCATGATCGCCGTTGTTGTCGACGCACCATTCGACATCAACTACTTGACCAGGCGTGTAAGTTGCGGCGGGCTTTTGACCCCATGTGTCTGATGGGACATTGTAGTCGACGCTGACGCGGGCGTTGAAGCCACATGGGCCGCTCCGCCCGACCTTGGCGACGTCAAGGTCTGGCCAGGCTGAGACGGGTTCGAGAATGGTGCACTCTGGGCATGAGTCCAGCTTGGCCTATTGCATATAGTTAGCCAACGATAGACCAAGGGTTCAAGACAACACCCACCTCTGCTCCAAGTCTGGTTCGACTAAAGGGTACAGTCATATAACCATGACCCAAGGCTTCAGAGGCTAAGCCTAGGATTGCAATGGTGGCGACGATCTTCATGGTGAATTGTGTATAAACTTGAAGCTGAAATGTTGACCGCTTGGGTTCTGAACATGAGCCAACACTCCGCCATTGCACCCATATATATACTCATGACTTCTTCCGCACTCGACACCATCAACGGTCACCTCTCGGCCACTCCTCGGCCTCGCGTAGGCCGCGGAGCCGACTTCTATACGTGGATGGACGTTATAACTTTGCTGTCACGGCGCGATGCATACTCATTCCGAACTTCCCTACACACGAGAGCAGCGTCACCAGATTAAAGTTACATATAGAGAAATAGGCAGCTACAGTAGTCCGTTCCGAGTTCTCTCTAGACTTGCAAACTCTTCGGGCCGACTCCAACTTGGGAGGTGCGAATGCTTAACCCCACGAATGAGGTTGGATATTCCACCAATGAGCCGGGACTTGGGCGCCTGACAAGGTCTCGACACCCACGATGAACAAGAATGATTGTTCAACTATTTGATTTAAAACGCCGAAGCCTACAGTATTTGGCCGAAGCCAACCCAAGTGACTGTCATCAGCTACCTAGGCACCTTCCTTATGAGAGGGATACTCCCGTCGTCACAGGCTTTGTTAAGATTCCATTAGTCATAATGAATAAGATGGAAGAGGGTCCTACCGTGAGCGCCCCGACATCAAGGTATCGCTACCATACGGAAGCGTTGGAAAAAGCTTCTCATCTTCATCAAAGTCAATGGCCCATTTGCCATTGCAGATTTTGAGGCTATATAGGCGCCTGATATGTAGCGAAGATGGTACAGCGGAAGAGTTACTAGCATGGAGCTATTGCTTGTGTGGCTTGTTTAGTGAAAGGTTAGTATCTGTATGTTCTTTATATTTGCTTAACTGGTTAACAAATAGCTTGTGCGATACCATGACTCTTGCTGATAAAGATAAAACCTCGTATCAGTATAGTGAATACGTGGGGCAAAAAGACGTCACGAATAGTATAGATCATCAAAGTCTCTTCCAAATTAGATTGAACTATCTCATCTACACTGTATCCTTTGCTTCTGTTCCTCAATCACAATCGGGTTGGTCTCTAATAGAGTCTCCAACGCCCCGATCCACTGTCGAATCTGTTCTCAACAACAACTACAAGCTTCTGCTCCCGAATCTGTGCCTGCACGCCAAAGAGGGCAGAATGTCGTACGGCCTGACGGCGCCCGCCGAGACCACCCTCGGATGAGTCTGCGAATGTGCGGTAGCTTTGCAAGCGTGTTTTCCAATCCTTTATAGCGCCAGTAGTTGAGGTACCGTAGACACCAGTGCCCAGGTAGTTGAGGAGTACCTCTATCTATTCATGGTGCTGGAAATCGGTCGTACCCTTGTCGCTCAGGAAGCGCGAGATAAAGTAATGGGCTCCGTGGTCAGAGATGGAAGATTGTCTCTCCTGCGTGCGTTGCAACCCTGCGGAGAAGGGATCGCCACCGTGCACAGGAACGTGTAGAGGACTGATGGTAGTTAGCCAGCCTATTGTACGCGAAAGGTCTACATCAGGGCGACCAGGCGGAGCATGTCGACCGTGACGGCGTCGGTAGACGGTTGGGGTGGAGCGATCGGTAAAGACTCCTTGAAGAGAGTGCATGAGAGAAGCGGCGATGATGTCCTGAATGTCGATCCCGTGTTGGTCAAGGCTGAGTACTTTGCTTGTCCGGACCTGGGAAATCTCAACCGTATGACCGGAAAGGTCTTGGAGCAGGTTGGGTTGCGTCTCTATTTCTCAGTAGGAGTAGTCAGCTTGAGAAACAGGAAAGGGCTTCTCTCTCACGGTCAGAGAACAGTTGCTTTCGCTCGCGCGGGCTTTGGCGCGACGGTCGTCGACGGGCAACACTTGCTACTAGATGAAGTGACGAGTCATGTAGATCCCAGCACGGAGGAGCCGATCCGAAATGTGATCCGTCGGTGCTTTTCTGGGTATACTGTTATTTCGATAGCGCATCGTCTGCAAACGATTGTCGATTTTGACGTTGTGGTCGTGCTTGACGCGGGGATGATTGTTGAAGTTGGTGAACCCAATGAGCTCTTGTCTCGGCCAGCATCTGTGTTCGGGCCATTATACGAGAAGCAAAAGTCGAGCAACTGATAGACGTATAGATACTTGGCATTGTGTAATCTCCGTTTCGGCGGATGGGGGAGGCCTAGGACAGTCTGTACCGTGTGCTCTTGTTATACTCCTATACTTTTTTTTCTTGGTGGCCTTCACCGCCGCCAGTACTCAAGCAAGTAAACAATTCTTTGCGCGAATGCTTGATTCGGAATCCCAGTCGAGCACTCCACCTCGAACCTAGATAACTCGTTGTCTCTAGCCTAGTTGGCTATGACCACCCGTTTCATCCGCGCTTATCCTCGTCGCCGACCCCGTCCTACTCCGCATTCTGGCCAGGCTGAGGATAAGGTTGTCAGAGAAATCTAGGCGAGCAAGACGGATGACGACTTTCTGATAGTCCTCGCACAAGCCGCCTGGTGACCGATTAATGACGTAAAAGTATTTATAGCCCACCCATACAAGGGCAACTTTGGTCATTGCATGGCGGTGACATTGACCAATCGTGACAAGCAATAAATACGCTCTTGGTGGCCTCTACAACACCAGCTGCCCATTGGACGGGTGGCGTTTTATGCTTCCGCTAGAAAGGGCGAGACCAACGTCAGTGAATGCTTGGGATTCTTCCTCGTATCCAACCAGACAAAGTCCCAAGCATATTCGTATTTAACATGCGTGTAAGTGGCTGATAGGGCTCGTGATGGGCTGATGCCAGACCAGGCAGACTGTAGTTGGGATGTCAGAGGCAGCGGAATGGCTTGCCCAATAAGGAACTCTCAATAAGCGATAGTCTCAATCAAGAAGCTCAATTCCGCGAACGCAGGCTGTTGCACTTCCGAAGTATAAAGGAGAACCGCAGGGCCTCACTATTGTGCAGCTGCTCTGTCGCACTCATCTTTGGCTCTACTCATACATAACACTTCTACTCTGGTCATCCTCGCTCTGACTCGTCGACATGAAGCTCAGCTTGGCACTTATAAGTGTCTGCTTCGGCCTGGTCGTGGCCTCGCCATCTGATGGTCTTGACTTGGAAGGTCGGTACCGAATGCATTGATCTACAAGGAGGTTGACATGATTGTGGCTGTAGCTCGCTCCTCCAGCACAAAGTGCAAGTACAACAACAAAATCTGCTGCAAATACCAAGACTCGGAATACAAAATTCCCGAGTATCACTACAACCAACGTGGCCGACGAACAATCAGTGTCAAGAAAGGGAAGAGCATTCAGAATGCCATCAAGTCGGCTGGCCGTGGAGACAAGATTGTTGTCCAGGGTGGCATGTACAAGGAGCAACTGACCATCAACAAGGACGGAATTGAACTTGTTGGCAACGGCGTCATCCTGATTCCTCCCTCCAAGGCCGTGAAGAATACCTGCTCGGGTCTGAGCGGTCCCGGTTCCGAAGCTGGCATCTGCATTACCGGGAAGGGCGTTAAGCTCGCCAAGTTCGTCGTCGAGCACCGCACCCTCATCTCCGTTGAACAGACAGTCAACGATGTGTCCGTCACCGGATTCACTGTTCAAGGCTTCTCTGGTGTAAACATTGCGGTTGTCGGTGCTAAGAATACGCTCATCTATAAAAACACCCTCAAAGACGCAGGAGCCTATGGCGCCCTCACCGTTGGCTCGTACGACACCTTTTTCAAGGAAAACGTGGTTACGACAACCAAGGACTTTGTCTTCATCGGCATTTGCATGGACAACAAATCGGGCGTCACGGTCATCAAGAACCGCATCTCAAACTTCTTCATCGGCCTCTGTGTCCAAACGAACAAGGCTGATATAGCCTACAACACCATCAGCAACACTTGCTCCGCCATTGCTATTGATCCCGGTATTGACGGCGTCAAACTTCGCCACAACCACATCATCGGCACAAACAAAGCTATATGCGCTCCTGTTGGCAACTCTGGAATTGTCATTAGTGGCGCCAGAAACACAAAAGTACTTGATAATCTTGTCGAAAAGCAGCAGATTGGCGGCAAAGGTGCAGGGCTTTCTATACTCGACGAACCTTGCAACCAGGAGAAAAGGTCGCTCGCGTGCATCGTATTTGGCCGCGCGGCTACAGCAAGTGGGAACGTCATTCTCCGGAATACTTTCAAGCAAAACGACGTTGACATCTTCAATGGGTCCAAGGGTAAGAAGAACATCATTGCTTGCAATGACTGTACACTGCCCAAGGCGCTTTGCAAAGCCTAAAACCCTGAAGAGCTGCAGTATGTAGTTGTTTTCAGCTTTAGCAGCAGTGATAGTCGAAGCCAACTTGGTCACAATCCTGATTATATAGCAACACCATGTACCCGGACGTTCACGATTCCATCGCTTGCACTTGAGGCAGTCTTGCTAATAACATGATGAATAAATGCTTGTAAAAGTTATGCTTACGCGAAGCCTGCTTGCCGCTGGGGATCTTGAAGTCTAGCTAATTCTAACAACAGACGGTACATATAAATACTCAGATCAATCTCCCGGAATGCCTCCGAATACCAGGCTCGACCCTGATCTGCTATATATTTTGCCACCTGTCGACCACGCTTGGTCGATGTAAGATAGAAGACTGTCTCAGGTAGCTCCTCCATGCCTTGACTGATCGGTATGTAGTGCATCCATGGAACAAGTCGATCATCGTGCCACTCACGGAACAGAGTCTGCTTTAGCGGAGCTGATCTTGAAGCGAGGAGCTTATAGTACCGGCCACTGATTCCGTTGCCATCAATGTCAAATACAAGCTTTGACAAAAGCGCTTCGTCCTTATCAACCCATGCCTTCACCTTGAAGTATGCATCTTGATCCCTGCAGTACTTCCTATGACATTGGAAAACTCTTGTAAACACAACATCGAAGAGTCTACCGTTGAACAAAGACGACTTTACTCGCTGAACTAGACCATTTTTTACGCGTAGGTAATATCGGTCCCTTGTTGGATCTTGTGCTAGTTCGACAAATCGCTGCCGATGAAACAGTTTCCAGTTGCTACCATGAGCGAACCCACCAGTAGTAGAACCAGCCCAGTAGAGCTTGTTTCGTTTCTTATCCCAAGTAATATCTCTTGACTCATCGTAGGTGAATTCCGGCTCAATGTATGCTGGACTAGGAAAAAGAATATCTCCCATTGTTGATAGTGTGCCAGTAGAAAGTATAGGAACCATTTCCTCGATCAGTCGAAAAGACATAGGGCTCGTCATAAGGCCGTGCATCGCGCTATACTCGGGATGCTGGCACAAGTCCAGGGAAGAAGTAAGGTTCGTGATAAACGGCAGGCCAAAAGTCTCGATACCGTTTTCTGTGTTTGCTAGGGTTCGCGAATGGGCACAGTGGCTTGTCACTAAATCCCATATTGGTGTGCGGCTGAGATCTTTAACTTGCATCTTCCTCCCAAGGGAAGAAGTTTGCCCTTCTGGCGTAGAGAACATAACCCTTGGCTCATCAATGTGATTAACCAGGAACTTGACGTCGGGAAGTCCCGTGACATTACCCAAAAGCCTGTTGAACAGCGTCGAGATGTGTCTGTCAAAGGTACGAAAAGGATGGCTACACTCAGTGGTAGATGTCTTTCCAGAGAACTGACAAAGCCATAGGTCGGCATCAAGTGCGTGTTGGGCCCGAGACATTGTCTCAAGAACCTGTACACCACTCAACTTTCGGAAAGGCGAGACAGTCGCGAGTATTGAATCGAAGTCGTCAATTAACGGTGATGCATGAGCCTTGGCGAAATAGTACCATTCTTCAAAACCGGGTGGTGGCCCTACCCCGTATCTCCTCTGATACTCATATCGAGCGGTATCGGAATCCTGAGATTGCCTGCCCATCATCTTCTGGTAGTCAGCTCTTGCACCGTTGGCCAAGGCATCCACTGGGTGTCGTGTGTATTGTTCGAGGATCGAGGCATTCGACTGGGCCATGTGAGCAGTGATTGTATCAGCTAGATACGGGACAAGTGGCACGACAGCAAACGCCCAAAGAGCAAGCCTTCGACGTTCTTGTCCTGGAATCGATGCAATTATTTGGCCGAGGGTGATCAAAGAGGCGATGATGTACAATATTGCGCGAGTTTCCGAGGATATGTAGAATGAGTTGCGGGTAGAGAGAATGCCAAAGGTTCCAAGCATAGTCGCGATACTCCACGACGTATAGCGGGCCTAGAAATAGGGTCAGAGAGCTTATCTTTGACAGAATAAAGGGTTGACGAACAGTTTGAGCAGTAAAATACCATGATAACGCCTTGGCGAACCCGAGAAAAGACATGTGCAAGAGGCTACTTTGTGGAAAGCCAAACACTGCGACACGCAAAGAGAGCGCAATAAGTAGCATAATAATCATTCTGCAGGAAAGAGAGCCAACGCATTTGTCGAAATCTGGTAAGACGGGCAACAAATGGTTTCTTGAATTGCGGCGGAGGAACGCTGCGTAAGCGATAAGGGACGTGGAAACTGCAATTCCTGAAAAGCAAAGCTCCCTCCAATTCCAGCTGGCTAGAGTCATGATGGCAAAGCCAGAGGTAAACAATGTGCTCTGCTGGCTCATGACAAGACGAGAGAAGAATGGATGTTTAGATGCTTCTTCGCCGTGGACTCTTTGTTCTCCCCATTTCTGAATCGTCAAGAGCAACGGTGTCAGTGCTGGCTACAACTAGTCAGCAAAATTGATTCGACTCGTAATATGCCGTGCTCTACACACCATAAGCTGAAAGCTGTCACTCTCTGCACGACACACAGACAGAATAGTGAGGGAAGCAGACACCACCCATAGAGACGATGAACTTTCAGACTGTATACTGCGCTTGGTGTGGGTAAAGGTATTGGAGTGAGTCGTTTTGCCATTCGGACTTCCAATCCTGAATATCAGGGGCAAAAAAACCCAGCACAGTATCTCTGAGTAGAGCTCATGTTCTCTGCGAGATGAGTGGTGCGCCACAACGGTCGAGATCAGAGCCGTTGCAGTTGAGGCAGATATCAAACCAATGCTGTTCAAGCGTGGCCCATTCATGGCTCAAGTGATCCAGTTACTCTCATAGATGTGCCGTGTATATGAAAGGTAGCCTATCGAGAGATTGTCTCATGAAATCCTGCACTCCGTTGTCGAAGGGAAACCAGCAAATCGATGGCTGTGGATATGGCGGGAAATGCTGGGACACCCCAAGGTAGGGTGGGTCACTAGCGAAGACGAACCTTGAGCCATATTCCGAAACGTGTTGGTCGTCATGTTGCAGTCTGTTGGTTGTTATGCCAGGGCCTTTAAGGCGACATCAGCTGACAGGTCAAGACCGTATTTGATCGGATGTCTCCGACAGTCCCATTGAAGTGGATCTGAAGCTGGTTGATAAATTCTCCGAACTGAGTACAGAGTTATATATATGAACCTGAGAGTAAGCGTGTCGATCAAACACCATTAGCTACCCAGTTAGGGTTCCGAGGCTGTGTTGTTCCATTGCAGGAAACCATCATCACGGGGTTGGGATCACAAATAGTTAAGCATATGCGTCCTCTCCTGGTCACACCCATCGCTTTGGGTAGGGTGCTCGACCTCACCTTCACCGATATCCCATTCTCAACCGCAGATGTGTCCTACGACCTGGATACTGGGTCCGACCACCGGACAATTTCAATTATCGTCCCCTCCAAGATCAGACGACAAATCCCTACACGAAAGTACGTCCTTGACGGGGAAGAAGAGGAGGAACGCTTCCTCGACACCCCAAGGGAATACAAAGACTTCTACCCGAGTCCACCCGACACCACGAAGGAACTCGACAACTACGCCACGGAGCTCACCGACTCGATCACGAAATCCCTGCACGCTGCAGGAAGAAAGTCAAAGCTACGAGGGAATGACGAATGTAAGGCCGCCCATAAGCTGCTCCTACGAGCAAGGAGACAAGGGCACCACTTGCAAGAGAGCTCGAAGGAATACTCCAACACCATCCTACGGGCAAAACGATAGTTCCTTCGGGATAAGATCGACGGGATGAAAAAGGAATCTGACGTTTACGATCTTGCGAAATGGGCACACCGCACGTCCTCCAAGTTTCAAGCCCCACCTCTGGTGGTGGACGGGTAGATATACACGATTTTGGAAGAAAAAGCCGGAGTACTACGAATAGCTATACTTGAGAGAAGGGATGCGGGGGACGATCACCCAGACCCTTACGCTCCCACGGTACCACTCAGGACCCTCGAATTTCGCACGGACGTGTCCCTTGAGGAGGCGCGGGTGGCGGCGTGCTCTACAGGCAATACGTCCCCTGGCGCAGACGAGGTGAATGTATCCCTACTCCGACTGGCTTGGCTAGTCATTGGGGAACACATCCGCACCATGTACGAAAGATCTCTTCAGCTGGGGCACCATCCTAAAGCCTTCAGGACGGCAGAAGTGGTCATGATCCCTAAGCCGGGAAAGACAGATCTTACCACCAAGAAGGCCTGGAGGCTAATCGCACTGCTCTCCTGTATGGGCAAAGGCATCGAGCGACTTATGGCGTGGCGTATCGCAGCCACGGCTATTGAGAACGAAGTACTCGACCCCTACCAGAGCGGGGCGCTTCCGAAAAGATCTGCCAACGACCTGGTCGCCGTACTACTTCACGATGCCGAGACTGTACTGGAGAAGGGACAAGTGGCGACCCTGATCACTATGGACGTACAAGGGGCCTTCGACACGGTGCTAGGTAACCGACTCCAAAACCGGATGAGAGATCAGGGGTGGCCAGAACTGGTCATTCGGTGGGTCAGCACATTCATGACCAACCGACAAGCAAAGGTAAGACTCGACGAACACACCAGCGACTTCAGTCCTTTGAGCTGTGGAGCCTCATAGGGCTTCCCCGTATCACCAATTCTGTTCATCCTGTATACGGAACCGATCTACCGCCTCAGGGCTAATGGATCCCCGGTACGGATACGCGGATGATGCGGCCCTGCTTAACGTCGGAAAGACCCTTCGGGAGCCAACCAGACTGGGAATGCAAGGAGTCCAAAAACTGGAGAACTGCAGGCTACAGAGACTCGATGCGAGATACCCCCTCGCACTAAGACTCGACCAACCGGCACCGATGTTCTCACGTACACCGATGGCTCCTTACTGGAGGCGGGACCCGCAGGATGGGGCTTCTCCATACAGTCACGAAATTCGTCCATAATGAAAGGACGCGGCAGGCTAGACCGGGTCGAGGTTTTCGACGCGGAAGCATAGGCAGCCCTCCAGGGGCTACGAGCTACCCTAGACCTTAGAGAAGACAAGCGACACCGGATACACATTCTGCTAGACAACCAGTCGGTGGTCCGCTACCTCAAGGGAAGGCCTCCGGAGAGCTCTCAGAAGGTCGTCACAGACTTTCAGGAGTTAGCTAGAGGACAATAATTTCAACGCCAAGTCGCCTAAAGGCAAAAATGCAGTTCTTCAAAGTCACCTTGTTCAGCATTGCCGCATTGCTCTCCTCCACAGGAGAAGCTTGCAAATGCCTCAGAAACGAGGGTGGTTACAACAACGATGCCACTCAGAAGTGCTGTAGAGATCTCGGGGGTATCTATCAGGGAAACGACTGCTTGGCCGGCCCGATCTCCGAACGACTTTCCAACTCGACGCATGCTGCAGTGGTCAATGCTCTGACTGCGACTATCCTCGTCACCGTGACTCTTCTGAGGGAGAGGATGTGGACGCACCCAAGCACGTGAAGATCCGCACCGTTGTTGCTGTTTAAATAAAGCATCACGGAGTTTCCTCTCGCTTACCAACACATCTCAAACACATAGGTGTGTACAACGTCTTTTCATCAAATAACAGCAGTATCTTACTAACTCAACGATGGACGGAAAGTACCGTTTGATGCGAAGAACCTCAACGTTCCTTTGGGTAGTGTCAGCCCTGGCTTTGTTTACCATGAGAAACTGGACTGGTTTCGGGGGCGGGGTCAGGTACAGAGTGGTTTGAGAGAATGGAGAGCTATCTTATTTATACTATCTAGGTACATTCAATGGTCCAAACCGTATTGTCCCGAGTCTTGATCCTCAGACTTGACAATATCCAATGTCTATGAAATACCTTTATTGCAAAACATGCTGCAAGCGATGTTGATGTAGCCCCTATTCTCAGTCTTTTGCACTGGTGAAACCTTTGCTGAATAACCGTGTAGCTTAGGTACTGCTCTATCACCATTGTCGATTGGGACGATCTGGGCGTGGACTGTGGCTCTGCTCACTTTACTCTACTTAATATAGGGTGCGCTCTGATTATCCATCTCGACTTATACCATAATACCACCCCTACTCATATTTCCTCCGAGTTTCTAACGTTGCTAAAAACAATTCGAGAGCGGCTTCGTCTCGTTTCTCAATCCTTTTCTCAAGACCCCAGACCTCATAGCTATCCTCCTTGACTTCGCCTTCATATTCCTTCCATCGTTTCTTATAGTCGACCCACTCGTGCCACTCGTCCCAAGACTCAAGGTTTCGGAAAGCGTAATATTGAGGAACAGACTTTCTCAACCCGGCACCAAAACGACCCTGACAGAAGCTGGCTTCAACTGCCCTGGCCATGGCAAACGGTTCCCAATGTCCAATGCCGAGTTTAGATGTCTGAAGTTTGGTCATAGACTTCCGCCAGCCGTCAAAGAGCATATGCCACCTCAGCGGGAATTGATGGGTGATTGTCTCCTGAGGAATCTCTTCATTAATCCAATTGGGAATGAGGTAGTTGTCCACAGACACGACAATCCGACAATCTTGCGACCGTCATAATATTCACGTAGGGCAGTTGTCCCTCTGCCTAGAAAGGACCCAGGACCCTCGTACTGGCAGATGATGGGGCAGTCATCTAGAGACAGACTTTCAAGTTGTAAAGCACCAAACCAGTCAATCTGCCATTCATGGCTAAAGACAAATCTCCCCAAAGCGAGTGTCTTGAGGCGAGGAAGGCAGTCAATGGCGCGAATATTCATCCTGGGGTAAAAGCCCCAGTATTCTTGGCAGCAGAGCGAGAGAGTTTTCAGATGCTGCGTTGTCTATAGTGGTAACCATGTATACTGTAGAGTTTTGAACGTGTAGTTCTGCGACCACGAATACTTGACAGTATCGCCGTCAACGTCTTGAGTCTCGAGTGTGAGAAGGATCCCAAAGTTGGATAACGTATCTTGCGTGATAACATGCTTGAAATAGTTTGCCTCAGTCAGGCGGTCGTCGTCGTAATCGACGAGATTGGTTACGATGAGGGTTTTGAGCTTGATGGGGTCCTCCCAATGCGAGATGGTCTATCAGGGACGAATTTCTCGAGTGGAAACTCATTCTGTAAATAAGACCAACAGCCAGCTAGAGATTGAAAGAAAGTGCTTAGCACTTGGTATCGAAAGTCGACAGTTTCCTCTATTTTGTAGGACCAATCCGTTTGGGAGGCACAGTGCTAGCTGAATCGTATGTGAATCGAGTTGAGGCTCTTCAAATGGCGGATAAAGGGAAGCACAGCTAGAAAGTCTGCTGGTTGCCGGTAATCGTCGTAGTTATATCGGTACTCATAGTCTGGCCCAACCCACGTGTCGCAAGTGACCTCCCGAACGAATCTACGTAGCTTTTCTGATTGTGCAATAGAGGCAAAACCGCTGAGGAGAGTCATCAAAGCCCTCGAGAAGAAGTTCTCGAAAGGCAAATGACGTGGCCAGCTCATCCAAGCCGCGGCTAACGGACCGAAGATCGAGGAGGGAGGGTTTAGGAAGGAGTACTAGAATTTGCTCAAGTACCTCCCTAGGTAGTGCTCGAAGCGTTGGAAATTCGGACATTGTAGAAACCCCGCCGGGGTTTTTGGATAGATGCCGAATGATAGAAAGTCTTGTTTAGTTTGAAACATGGAAATGAGACTCTGAATAAGTGGCCTATCTTGCGCGTCGATGAGTTCACCGCTTTCCTAACGTAGCAATACTCTTGCCTCAACGTGAGCACAGACGACCCATTGTAAGTCAGACCGGGCAGTAGTAAATCTAAGCAGTCACTTGGAAGGTTAGTCAAGCAGCTGGCTAAGCAGTTGATATAGAATTTTCATTTTTCAGCGGGAAAAGGGCCCTGGTGTTGAGAAATGGCACTGCTCAAGGGTTAGTCACAATAGTTCTAGATATACCTTCACTCGCTCGTAGAATCGATAGCGGTATTGCTCTCGATAACGTCTCCATTAGCATACGTCTATGCCAGTAACTATCGAGAGATTGGAAACCGAAGTTCCTTTTTCTTGACACAGATCTGTCTAGGCCAGTTTTGAACTGAAGCTAGGTAGCAAATTAGCGACCGCCAGCTATTGCCCGATTCCGTGATTATCCGTATACGCGTCAACATGTGTTCGCTTGAAATTTCTTGCGCTAATCTTGCGATCAAACAAAACGTCCAGCTCTTCATAGGTTCTGTCCTTGGTCTCTGGTAGCCGGAAGAAACACCAAATTGTGGTGAGAGCCGAGGTCCCCGCCCAGAAGAAGCCAGCTTTGCCCTTCCAGTTCCATTCAACGGGGTTGAGCATGTAGGGATTGAGAACATTTGCCAATATCTGTCCCATCGCGTAGGTGTTCCTTGCAATCACAACCGTCTGTGACCGCAGGCGGACAGCAGATGTATGATGGCGTAGCAGATTGGGCCGACCGTAAGCGAGTAGAGCAGCTTCCATACCAAGATAAAGGATACTTGGGCCCATCTTGCCCCTGTGGACGTGGAAACCGAAGAGCAGATACCGACAATGATGAGGCAGAAGAAAATAGCCGAGATGCCCGAAGCATAGAGGGTACGGCGTCCAAAATGGGCAAGCAAGATCCAAGAGATACAAGTCCCCAGAAACGCCATGCCAGTACTGCCGATAGATATGGTAAAGGCATTGTTGGTACTGACGCCCGCTTGCAAAAAGAAGTATGTAGGTGTGTATGCAAATACAGCGCTAGATAGTTGCTGACCTAGAAAAACGATCATACAGATTTCTGTTCGGCGCCGATTTGTGCCACAAAAACAGTCCAGGTAGCTCGAGTCGGACTGGATGCTGGACTCAAGAGCGATGGTATGTCGGATCTGTGAGAGAGTGGCACGGCATTGCTCTCTCGACCGTGTCGAGAGCCGCATGAGTGAGTCTTCAACTTCTTCGTAACGGCCTTGCTTAGCAAGCCACCATGGAGACTCTGGGGCAAAGACAATGGTGATCATGATTGGCAGCGGCCAGATCCATTGGATGGCAATCGGCACCCGCCATGACCATTCAGAAGTGTAGTTGAGCATGCCTCTGAGAACTCCGGCGGCGATGAACTGGCCCATGGCCCAACAGAGATTGACATAGACGGTCAGGTAGCCTCGAAGAGCCAGAGGACAGACCTCTGACGCATAAGCGGGACCGGTTGTTGCGTAGACTCCCCAAGTGAAGCCGCAGAGCATCTGTCCTACAAGCAGCATCTCGATGCGAACTGCAAAGAACGAGACAAATATGAAGCCAGTCATGAGGGCCAACGCAACCAGCATGGTCCGCTTGTAGCCATATCGCGCAGAGGCCCAGCCGTTGATGAAGCCGCCAATGACAACGCATGCGTTGGTGCCATTTTGCAGGGCGGCTTGCCATCTGCCCGGTAGCTGCCACTGGTCTTCATTTGGGTACTGAGTTGAGGACGCGATTAGTATGTCATTTATGGCTAGCTTCGTTCTTCTACACTTACATAAGAGCCAGACTTTCTTTGAAACGTGGGATACCCGAAGAAATTCGACATCAAGCTATGGGACCGATCAGACATTACTTGTCACCACACTAGGACACCGGCAAAGCGGCTTGAACGAGACTTACCTCTGATCATAGCCTTCCATAACAATGGTCAACGAAATAGCAGCTGACCAGAGTACAGCCTTCCAGTTCTGTTTCAAGGCCTGCTGCAACGTGGTGTTGTGTTCTTCTGCTGAGGCAGCCTGTTCTTCTTGAATCGAGTGCAAGTGAGCCTTGTCGACCTCGCCATGATCGATTTGGGCATGCTCGTCATGTTTATCGAGGGGCTTATTCTCTTTGTCCATGTTGTAAGAAAGACAGAGTGAAGTGGACGCGGTCTGGTGTAGCACACAAGTTGTGCTATTGAGATGTAGGGCTCGTTAAGGTACTTATAGTCGCCATCCTTAAATAGATGTTTTGCACAGCTACACCCAATAGAACCATGGTCTGAAGAACGTTATTAGCCGAGCACGTATGCCATGCAAAGAAAGTGCAGGTACCTTTATAGTTAACTACATCGAGAACATCAAGGGAATACTGCTGTACCGACGGATACGTGATATAACCGCCATTGCGGAGTATCTGGGTCGGGTTTCCGGGGCCCCGTGACCCATAGAGTTACATATCGTATATTTAATTTAGGGATTGAGACTATAAGCGAAGTTAGGGACGAGGTCTCCCGAATCACTGCCGCTCTGGCGGGCTTGATCTATTTGAACGTGGAACATACTAGGATCGGCTATGTCGGAGTAACTACAAAGCAAATATTACATCTCGCTGCAAGCAACCGACGAAGCATCATTGGAATATTCGGAGATCGGTTTCCTATTTCAGAGACATCCCCTTCCTTCCGGGACGAAGTGTGCAAACAGCCGTAGCCATGGTCCTGGGGTTGAGCCTCACTTACGCTAGGGTAAGTTTTCCGATATTAACCCCATGGGGGCGGAGACGGGTCACCAGGATTGCTTCATCCCCGCATTGCCACGTTTATCATGGAGGGCGTAATGAAGGGCGCAAGGTGTATCGTAGTATTCGGGCTCATTTGACATCTACTCTGTTGATCTCATGTAGTCATGCCGGCAAGACGGTTCGCAGTACATATAGATTGGTCAAGCTGGTCATATTATCACGGTTATTTTGTTCAAGGCACTCCCATAACCGTCGAGTCGATTTCACAATGACGTGTGCGATGCAGGCGGTCTGGAGAGCCAAGACACACTCTAACTTACAGGGCAATTGCCCATGTTTCTCCAACTGCCGATCGCTACTCTGGATATCGTTCTCCTCGGATAAATTCCACCAATCTGTTTATTCATTCCTCTCTCAGGTCCGGCCCGGGCTCGTTTAGCCTAATGTTGCTGCCGATCTTCGATGAAGATACTCGGCACTGCAGGTATCGATACAACATGACAAATCAGAACATACCGGGATAAAGATCAAAGATCCATGCTATCTTCATGGCTGAGCGTCGTCCAGGGAGGTAAAGGAAGACTTGAACCTTGGGGGAAAATATCCTCCAACTTCATCTTACCATCGCCATGTCTTCAAAAGGAAACCAAGAGTACGGCACGAGGCCTGATCCCACCTTCACCACTGAGGATGGGCGGCGCCTCGGCTTCTATTTCGATGGCGAGACTCTCTTCGTCGAACCCTGGGGCGAAAACGCCCTCCGCATCCGTGCCACCTGTCTCCCAACCATGCCAGAGCGAGACTGGGCCTTGTCGGAGAAAGTTACTGCGCCCAAGCCAGACATCAGCATCCTGGATAACACGGCATCTATCGTCAACGGCAAGATCAAAGCCTCGATTAGTCGCCGAGGCAAGATTGTCATCTCCAACACCGACATCGGAAAGGTTCTTTTGGAGGAATTTGCTCGCCACAGACTTGATATCCTGGACCCGAAATGCAGTTCTCTCAGAATTCAGCCCAGGGAATGGAAGCCACAGCCAGGCTCGCCAAACTATCACTTGACTGCTCGCTTCGAGTCTCAGGATACTCATGAGCGCATCTACGGAATGGGACAATATCAGCAGCCGTTTCTAAACCTCAAAGGCGCCGACCTGGAGCTCGCCCAGCGGAATTCGCAGGCAACTGTCCCTTTTGCTCTGTCAAGCCTAGGATACGGCTTTCTCTGGAACAATCCTGGCGTGGGCCGAGCAGTCTTTAGTAGTCTGACAACCACGTTTGAAGCATACTCAACCGACATGCTGGACTACTGGATTGTTGCGGGAGACACCCCAGCAGATATCGTGCGTGGCTACACTGCAGCGACTGGACGTGTCCCAATGATGCCCGAGTATGGCTTGGGATTCTGGCAATGCAAGCTGCGTTATCAAACGCAGGAAGAACTGCTGGCAGTTGCTCGCGAGTACAAGCGAAGAAATCTGCCCATCGACCTCATCGTATGCGATTACTTTCACTGGCCAAATCAAGGTGACTGGAAGTTTGACCCGACCTTCTGGCCAGATCCTGGTAAGTCGTTTCGCACTGCTACGAATCTTTAGAACGAGCTAGCCGCCTAATCAAGAGAATAGATGCAATGGTGGCTGAGCTCAAGTCACTCAACATTGAATTGATGGTCTCGGTTTGGCCTACCGTGGAACAGGGCTCCGACAACTACGACGAAATGCTCCGACGCGGACTGCTCATCCGCCAGGACAGAGGCATTCGTGCATCAATGGAAGGCCGAGGTTATCCGATTCATTATGACGCGACCAACGCTCAAGCGCGCAAATTTGTTTGGGAACGGGTCAAGCAAAACTACTTTGACAAGGGTATCAAGACCTTTTGGCTCGATGAGGCCGAGCCAGAGTACACAGTCTATGACTTCGACATTTATCGGTACGCGGCAGGCCCAAACTTGAGCGTCGGGAACATTTTCCCGCACGACTACACCAAGGGCTTCTATGAAGGACTGAAAGAGGCCGGCCAAGACGAGATTGTCAGCTTAGTGAGGTGTGCCTGGGCCGGAAGCCAGAAGTTTGGGGCTTTAGTTTGGTCTGGCGATATAGCTTCGAGCTGGGACAGTCTGCGCAACCAACTTGCGGCCGGCCTCAACATGGGCATTGCAGGCTTTGCATGGTTCACAACTGACATTGGCGGATTTCACGGCGGTATCCCCGATGATCCAGCTTTCCGCGAGTTATTTGTGCGCTGGTTCCAGTGGGGAGCGTTCTGCCCAGTGATGCGGCTACACGGGGACCGCGAACCGAAGCAACCTAGGCTGGGCACTACTGGTGGTAGCTTCTGCCTCTCTGGTGGTGACAACGAGGTATGGTCCTACGGTGAAGAGATATACAAGATCTGCGAAAAGTATCTCCGTCTACGGGAAGAGTTGAGAGATTATACCCGAACACTGATGCAAGCGGCACATGAAATTGGAGATCCTATCATGAGACCATGCTTCTACGATTTTCCTGAGGATGAAAAATGTTGGGAACTGGAGGATCAATACATGTACGGCCCTCGATATCTCGTCGCGCCAATTCTCAACCCCGGACAAGACAAGCGTCAGGTCTATCTGCCGGGCAAGGGCGTCAAGTGGCAAGACGTCGACGGGCAATCTCACGACGGAGGAGAGATGGTAACCGTGAACAGCCCGCTTGATACCATGCCGGTTTTTGTGAGAGACTTGTAGCCCTCGGGGCTCAACGATGCTTAGCAGCGTCAAGATGTTATTCTTTCATGAATGAATAATGGATATTCTTTCATGAAGGTTTATATCATTTACATTGACTGTACGTACTCCGTCTCATCTTGCTAAAAGGTATGAACCCTGTTCTCCACTGGTGGGTAATAGCAAACGTCATGCTCAGATACCTATCTATAAAGAAGACGTATGCCGGTATTCATACCTCTAACAAATACACATATAATCAACAATAGAGGTTTAAAGTCTCAACAACGTCTGGCGTCTTTGCATCAGCTGATGGTTATAACAAAGTAGGATACGGGGAAACTCCACCCTTCTGGTTAATTTGGCTGCAAGCTCCAGTTTCCATACATGGCTCCACTGCTCCCGTGTCTGATGGGGACGGACGATGTAACCTAGGTCAAGATAGCCCTGGTCAACTTCATTGCGCTTATTGGCCAACTGCAGGTGACAGTCGTCCCATTCCCAGTTTCTGCGACGTTGATTGTTTCAATTTCCCAAAGAGTCACTACGGGACTAACCAAACGAGATGTCTGCCCCAAAGCGGACGAACCAGGGCCTCAAAAGCGTGTCAAGGTTCCGTTTCGAAAGAGAAACGCGGAATACATCTCTCCGCGAATAAGAGTTGTAGATGCCGTCCTGGCTTCAGCAGTTGGATTATTACTATGTATATAGGTCGGCACGCAACTAGGCCTTTTGCTCTTCTTTCCATCAATCCAACCGGACTTTGGGATCACTTCTCACCCCTCTTCTCACAAAATGCGCTTCTCTTCTGTGTGGGCCGTTGCGGCACTGGCTGGTTCCACTGCCGCCTTCGACTTGGAATCACCGGCTGCTGATCTCGGATACTCATCCAACAGGCCGTTCAAGAGACAGAACGGCTGGAGCCCACCGAGAAACCTGGCAAAGCCGCTGAAGCAGGTGTGGGACCATGTGTCAAGCACATACAGCGGTGGAGATCTCTTTGGCTTCCGCAACTATGGATGGGACCAGATCATGGCCACTGGAGGGTACGTCCAACGTGGCAAGCAACTCTTTCGGCTGATATAGTAACCCCATGCACAGAAAGATCAACTACTGCGTCCGTTGGGAGTCAAACGATCCCGTATCCGAGCAGCTCCGCGCCGAAATCGCCGCGAGGGCAGGAGAGGCGTACCAGGACTGGTTCAAATACATGTATGGCTTTGATGGATTTCCCTTTGGCAAGATTGAGGTCAAAGTTGTCGGCTGGGCCGTGCGCGACAGGAAGCTTCTCCAAGGCTCGACCAACGGCATCGATGTCTACACGGACCGAGACGGCGAGGGAATCCCTCAGTGCGCACCTGCTTGCGGCCGATTCTTTCACCAGGACGGTAACTACGGCGGATGCCCTGGCGGTGCTGCCAGGCATTACGACCAGTCGCTCTGGGTCTCGGATGACTTTGACGGTGGTGCCGGCGGCGACTGGGGTCAACGTATCATGAAGGGCATCTTTATGCAGGAGCTCAACTCTCGTCCCATGACCTACATGCAGCACGAAATGGGCCACACCTTTGGCATGGACGACTGTAAGTGCTCCAACCTTGCCTCATCTTGACAATTGATGGATTAATTTGCTAACATGTTTACAGTCTACGGTAAATCTTACTTCTCATTCATAAACTCGTGGAAATACTGACAGACTACAGACTGGAAGCCTTCCGGCGTGCCCGACTTCATCATGGACCAGGGAGCAGAGATTACTGAATTTGATGGATGGATGTTGCGCAACTTTTGGTACGAGCTCAAGCGTAACCGTCGCTGGTAGGGCGTTATCAATCGCCATCTTGATAATAGGCTGGACCCAATGGTCCACTCCCAAGTCCAGATTCCTGCCATCTCAGAATCAGTCATAATATTATAGATTGTTGGGTCCAAACTTCAAAACAAAAGCGGAGAGGTTTTCAGGTTCTCTGTCTTGGTGACATGTGGCTGATCAAAAGACACTCCAAATCTGTGCGCTTACGCATAAAGGGGTCAGACCACCTTGTACTGTAACAAAAGTCTTTGCCATAATTTACACATGTGTTTGTTGATGGATTTCAAGGAACCACGAAAAGCGAACTACATACATCGAGCAACGAAGACATTATGTGCACTGACTAGGAAGAGTGTCACAGCCAACATGTCGCACAAAGTACTTTACCAAGAGAGTCAGCCATGACATGGCCAGTCTCTTGCCATCAGAGAGCAATGCCAATCATTTGCGCCAGATTGCGTGGATTGTTTGCAGAGCACTTCATATAGTTTGATGACGCCGCGAAGGAGTCGGAAAGCAAGCTGACATGGCCCTACACATTGCAAGACAAAAACTGTGACTCTTACTCATCGTATACATGCAAGCAGCACATGCTGTGACTCATTGAGTTGGACCAACAATATCCAACCCTGGATGAGGCTGCACCACTGGAACATGACTACATCAAGGCCTTCGTACTGTTGCTCGCAAGTCTGAAACCTGAACCTTTCATCATCCATCTGTTGGCATCTCTTGGCATCTTGGGATTGTTTTCGAAGCCTTATCTCGTGCAGATATAAGCAATCGTCTCACGCGACAATGGCCAACAATCCAGGTCACGGAAATGGCCCCATTCTTCCCAAGCCTGGCCAACGCAATATCCTTGTGACTAGGGCTCTCCCGTACGTCAACAATGTGCCACATCTTGGGAATATCATCGGCTCGGTTCTTTCGGGAGACGTGTTTGCACGATATTCCAGAGCCCGTGGTGCTAACACGCTTTACGTTGGTGATAAGTTGTTGATACTTGCTCCTTTCAGTAACGTCTTCGCAACCCAGCCTTCTGACCCTCATCCCTCAACTCTCCAGGCACGGATGAATACGGAACAACTACCGAGGCGAGGACACTCGGGGATAAATGCACTCCCCAGGAACTATGCGATAGATACCACGCTGTTAATGCCGACATTTACAAATGGTTTGATATCAGTTTCGATATCTTTGGCCGCACTACAACCAAGCTTCAAACCGACATCACACAAGCTATTTTTCTCAAACTCCACGAGAACGGAATCCTCAAGGAGCGCATGACGACTCAGCTATACTGCAAAGTGCACCAATCGTTCCTTGCCGACCGGTTTGTTGAAGGGGAGTGTCCAACCTGTGGCTACGCCGATGCTCGAGGAGATCAGTGTGACCTCTACGGCCACCTTTTGGAGTCTCTTGAGCTCAAAAATCCTCGTTGCAAGCTCGATGGCAGTACCCCTATCACCAAGGAAACAAAGCACATCTTCCTGGAGCTGGAAAAGCTTCAGAGCGAACTCGAGAAATTCTTTCAGCAATCAGCGACAGATGGCGCCTGGTCAGCCAACGGAAAGCGCATCACCGCTGCTTGGTTAAAAGAAGGGCTGCAGCCACGCAGCATCACTCGAGGTGTGAAATGGGGAACCGCAGTCCTCCTTCCTGGCTACGAGGAAAAGATCATTTATTCGCGGAATGACGCCTGCATCGGATACGTTTCCATTACTGCCAAGTACACCGATCAATGGGAACAATGGTGGCGTAATCCTGAGGTGAAATTGCCCCAATTCATTGGAAAGGACAATGTGGTTTTTCATTCAGTCATGTTCCCCGGCTCTCAAATCGGCACTGGGGAACACTGGACCACGCTTCACCATCTCTCGACTACAGATTATCTCACATACGAGGGCGGCAAGTCCTCCAAGTCTCGAGGCATCGGTGTCTTTGGAGACTCTGCTCAAAAGACTGGCGTTTCATCGGATGTTTGGCGCTTCTTCCTACTTTTTCACCGGCCCGAAACTGGCGATAGCGAGTTTACCTGGGACTCCTTCATCAGCTCCAACAACAACCTCTTGCTCAACAATTTTGGCAATTTCGTCAGTCGTGTACTCAAGTTTTTGAACTCGCGTCATTACAATAGCACTGTCCCGGACTGGACCAAGTACAACGAGCCTTCTTTTGATACCTGGGAAGAAGAGGTGAACAAGCTGCTTTCTCAGTACATTCAGGATCTAGACGCCGTCAAGCTTCGATCCGCTCTCTCCACCGTTCTTTTGATATCTCAACAGGGCAACGCCTTTCTCCAGACTAATCATCTAAACAATGTGTTGGTGGAAAACAATCCTGCTAAATGTGCAGCCGTCATTGGACTTGCCGTCAACCTCGTTCATTTGCTTGGTTCCTTGGTTGCTCCCTACATGCCCGTCACTGCATCTTCAATTGACGCTCAACTCTGTGTTGGGCCACGTCTGATACCAGATCTCTGGCGCGCTGATTCGATCCAGCCTGGCCATGAGATAGGTAAAGCAGAGCACCTGTTCAGCCGCATCAAACCAGAAAAGGCGCAAGAATGGCGCAGGCTGTCTGGTAGCGACGAGGCCAAGAAGGCGAAAGAGGAAGAAACAGCAAAAAAGGCGAAAAAGAAGGCGGCATGAAAGCAGGCAAGGCAGCGGTCAGCGGGCCGGTGAATGAGATGCCTAACTGAGTTATGGAAGACTTCGGCAGTTGATTAGAGATGGAGAATGGAGTAGATGGTCAAATGAGACCGCAAGGATGCAGGCTTGATGTATGGGACGCTTATGAACTCGTCTATCATACAATCCCTTGTATAGGAAGCACGCTCTTTGGGTTCTCAGACGCCCATGTAGCTACAGATAAATTTGATGAGACTTTTGGGAAATTGATATTGAGTAAAAGCTTTACTGATAGAGAACCCATGTACTTTCCTACTCACACACAGTTAGTTCCGTCAGCACGTTAATATCGTATCAAGCAGGCAGACCACTGTCCATCCAAGCATCTCTTGTTTAGAAACATCAACCTTATGCTATCTGAATATGCGTAGGTATGCTACAGGCTTGTAGGCACGTTTGAGATACACAGACGTTGCGTCATCCGCAGTCAGCTTTCGAACCCTAACTCTCATCTCCCAGTTCTCCGTTCTTTTTGACCCTTCTCGACCTAGCATTACACTTTGCCCCTGTCGTCGACTCGACACAAGACCCTTCCCCGTTAATCACCGGGTTTCACGTCTTCCCGTAGTCGAGGCTCGTCGAGAGTAACAATATCCTCCGCCATTCTCGTTGAGTCACACTATGTCGACCTAACCAGCTAGTTGGAACTCACTATACAATACGAGCATAGTTCAGACGAGATACACCATCTGAGAATAGGGCAGCTCATGGTTAGCGAGCTTAAAGCTTACAGAGCATGGTTCGACGAATTATTATAATGATGAAAGAATGATTTGTAGAAAGTATACTTTACCGACGGCTTCATTTGGCAATGGAGCTGAGCAACCGTGAAAGATGTTCACATGTCATTCTCTTGGCACCGTGGTCGTATAACGGTATATTTCCACCTAAATCGCAAACAGCACAGATGGACGGGGGCCAATCGTTGGGAGTGTTATTGGATTTGGCAGCGCATCCACTGGCTCGACAATGGGAAGTAAGTAAGCTCTCTGTTTCCCCACGACTCTCATGCAGGGCTGAGCCAAGGCGTCTGACTTCATTCGAGTGGTCGGATCTTGGATGAGTCTAGAATGATGTTGATTGTAACTCTCAGATGGGGGATGGGGTGTCTGACTCAACATTCCCCGTCACCGCTTTACTCAGCGCTCAACACAGGGGTACCCATGTCTTGACCCCGACCACGCTAACGCAGTCAGATTGCGGCAGTCAGAAAGACAGGAAGGATACAAAGCACTGACACCTGTCAAGCTGTTGGTATGGACTTGTCACAACGCAGCTAAGGATGCTTGTTTCAGCACGCGAGGTGATGTTGGGCTGTCAGTTGCCTGTGTAGAGCTTTGGGCTATGTTCGCCGTCAACTTTCCAGACGGTGTGTAAGATCCTTTCATGTGTTCTTCGAAACAAAACGTCAAGGTGGTAGAGTGTCTGTGGTAGATAGTAATGAGTTTCGATGCCTGGCTCAAGGTTAACATTTCATGCAGGTCGACAAACTTCCTGATGCGGGGAGCAATAACAATGATCCTATGGCTGTCGAGTTCAGATTTTCTCTACTCTACCAGAACCCTTCCATCACACCGAAGCAGTTTTGCCGCTCTCATTATCAACCAGATGCCAAATACCGTTGAGCCTTGTGACACTTGGTGGTTGTCACCAGGCTGTACCACCCACACACAAAAATAAACATTGCAAAAATGAGAATATAGGTAAACCTTGCGAGCTAAAAACCTTATGTATGTGGAGCTTTCTTCCCGTCTCGCACTTCAGAGTCCTGATGTAGTGCTTGACCCGTTGCATCCTAGTCTTGGAAAGTTTGTTTTTCTTGGTAATGCTGAGGAATCACCCATCAATCGCCAAAATGCCTTGTCAAGCTTGTCAAGCTTGCGCATGCTGTTCGTCACTTTGAGCATAGAAACATCGTGGGTAAACTTTCTCTAGCTTCCGTTAGTGTGCACCGTTTGGAACATATGGAGCGCAAAATGTTGGTACTCAGCTTGTTTAGTGATCAGAAGAGGTTATGGGGATCACAAACCCACCAAAACATGACAGTCCATCCTCCATCTAGTCGCTCCAGTCGAGGCATATAAGCTTGATCGGAGGGTCTAGATTACGTTGGTCAACTCGGTTGCTGGGTATGAAGCTACCTCCGCCAGTACCTAGACCAGCACGTTCGTTGGGAATTTGCATACCGCGTCAAGTCGGCACATCGCGAACGCTACCAGAGCGCCTTCATGTGGAAACTCCGCAGTGATGTGCTTTTACAGCTAATGCATACTATAGCTTTACTTTGATACGAGTGGTTTCTACTTTCCAAGCATAGGATTAAAGTTGATTCAGCTAGTATCTCCTTTGAGGCGCAAAAAATAGTGCCATCTCGCGTCACCATCATCTACAATTCCTTGACATAATATCCTATTGGCGGGCAGATCCAGCCAAAGGTACGCGGCCTGTTTACGACGATCCATGATTTCGTCGGCCTCGAGGCTTTGAGCTCTGTTGGAGACTGTTAGGGATGGCATCGCAAATAACAATACTTTTCACCCAACCAACCAACTACGCCATCGACGCAGCATATCGCTATTGCGACCACGACTGACGCAACACGCTCAATAACGAAGCGCATCAAACCCGAATTACTTAGTCACGCTGATACGTGGACTCATACTCTGGGAAAAAGCCGTTGTGAGCTAGTGGCAAGCTCGCCATCATCCACGTAAGAAATAAATCCGCCACCGACTCGCCTCGCGCGAGCATGGTGTTGCTACTTGTAAGTCGTGTGATGGACTATGGCCTAAAAAGAGCACATTCGTCATCCTATGCCGGATTATGTCGGGTCTTGAGCGCATCTACACGAATGATCCACGTAAGACGTCAATTTGGCACGCTGGTAACAAACATCTTGCGCAGCGTATGTTGATGTCTTCGTATAACGATCCCAGCTAGACGTAGCTGCTCTTGGCACGTAGCAAGAGGTTGCAAGATAAGCATTGCTAGCAATTAGAGCCGCTATAGCACTAGGTATGAACTCGGGATCCAGTCTAAGGGTGTAGCGGGTGGAGAAAATATGCTTAAGGTCGACAAGGTTGCTATGTTTTAAACTGGCATTGTCTATTCTGACAGGTAGAGAAAATACGCACAACTTAAGCGAGTCACATCTGAGAAGAATATGTGAATGAGGCGTTGTTCCAGTATTCACATCAAAAGACGCATTACGATGGGCCACATCAGCCAGTATTCTATACAGTAGCATGGTTTTGTCTTTGCTAGACGATCCAGGAGAGCGGGTCAGCCGAAAACCATGACGGGAGCGGCTGACGCCGTCATAACATCGTGTTGGGGATTGGATCGTCTAAAAGTTGGCGCATCCCTCGTGGCCTAGACCCACGGATGCAGCCAGTGCCGTTATATCTTGGTGTGGTTGCAGTCTTCGGAGACTATCAAAAGTCAAACTCATTCCTTAGGTCGATCGATGCCACCATTACGTAGTACAATGGCCAAAAGTATCCAAAAAAAAACCAACGGTGACATGGGATACATGGGGCAAAACAAGGCTTCTGCTTATTCTCGAGACAGCCTATTCTTATTGTCGATCAAACAGACATGGACTGAGACGTATGTCTATACTCGTCACTTGGTCTATACATGTGTATCTCCCCAAACGGCCATGACTCTGTTCTCCTGTTTTTGTGCAGCTCAATAGTAAAAACCCGAACTACAAGAGACGTTTGTTCTGATGGAATCACACCATCTTGTTGACCTGTATGCGTGTCATACTGGGTACATCCCTGCAAAGATCGTCTTTGTTGGACCGTACTAGATCCCGCTATGCCAATTGAGTTCAGAGGGCGGTTTGTCCTAGTACGATGTGAGGCTTGTCTTTAACTTTGGCCCACTTGCGGTATCTGGCCCAGAGACCCGGTTCCTGTCTTTTATCCCCGTGGCTCTAGATCCGCGGTACCTACTCTGATACCTCGCTACCGAGACCTGAGCTAAGTTCGGCCCGCCCCCGGTAGACTTCACTGGTTGAGAGACTCGGGAGTCGTAGGAAGAAAGATGATGCCCGATATGTGGACGAACTGCGCCGGATACAATCGCCAAGTACGGTGTGGCGGGAGAATTTGTTTTTCTTTTCTCAATATTCTCGGTCTATTCTCACCTCAGCTACTCCATCAGAGTAGCTAAAGGCGATATAGTGTCTCTATGATGATAAATACTCGCGTGAGCAGCACCCGTGACAGCATTGACATCTCGAAGCACGTTGAGACCCGTGCTATCATATACAGTTGTCTTCTCAAGTCAGCACTACCGCCATAGCTGATCCCTCTTCCATCTCTACACTTCATTTCACACAATCTCAAATGTTCGCCTCTCAATAATCACATTCAACAAAACTCACCAGGCTCAGATTGCCGTCAAGCAGCCATGGGTGAACTACCGCGGGACTCGAAGGAGCTGGATGCTTTGAGGTTTTCCTCAGATGCGGCCATATACCCCGTTGTACCGCCATCCCCACCCCGGACTCTCGTGGATATCTTTACCACAACTGCGGCGGCATATCCCAAATCAATTGCAATTGATAATGGAACAGATCGCTATAGCTACGCACAGCTAGCCACGGAGGTTGAGACGGTTGCTGGTCGCATGAGAGATGCTGGTGTCCGCGTCGGGGGTCGTGTTGGTGTGAGAGTGAGCTCTGGTTCTCTGGAACTCTACACTGCCATTCTCGCCGTCCTTGCCGTCGGGGCTGCCTACGTTCCTGTTGATGTCGACGATCCCGATGAGCGGGCAAATCTCGTCTGGAGTGAAGCCGAAGTCTGCGGAGTACTCTCCGACGAGGCTACCTTGACCATGTTGAAGACACCGGTGGACAATGGCTCAAAGCTACGCAGCCCCACGCCAGAGAATGATGCTTGGATCATCTTCACCTCTGGCTCAACTGGAAAGCCTAAAGGCGTTGCCGTCACTCATCGCAGTGCAGCCGCCTTTGTCGACGCCGAAGCACACCTATTCCTACCGGATAAGCCTCTGGCGCCTGGCGACCGGGTACTTGCTGGTCTTTCGGTAGCATTCGATGCCTCTTGCGAGGAAATGTGGCTTGCATGGAGACACGGCGCGTGTCTTGTCCCAGCACCACGATCCTTGGTCAAGGCCGGAGCCGAGCTCGGCACGTTTCTCCAAGCACAGAGAATCACAGCGGTATCTACCGTGCCTACGCTGGCGGCTCTCTGGCCGATCGAGGCGCTCCGTGGACTGCGTCTTGTCATTCTCGGTGGAGAAGCCTGTCCTCAGGAGCTGGCTACTCGCCTGACGGAAGCCGTGGATGCCATATGGAACACATACGGTCCCACAGAGGCGACGGTGGTAGCATGCGGCGCTCCCATTGTAGCTGGAGAGGCGATTCGGATAGGCCTGCCTCTAGCAGGTTGGAAGCTGGCCGTTGTCGATTCCGATGGTGTACCTGTCCCATGGGGTGAAAAGGGCGAGCTCATCATTGGCGGTGTCGGTACAGCGCGTTATCTCGACCCAGAAAAGGACAGGGCCAAGTTTGTGCCGTCTCCTTGCTTCGGCGGAGAGCGTGCCTACTCTACTGGTGATCTTGTTCGCGCTGAGAAGGACGGCCTGTTCTTCATCGGTCGCAATGACGAACAGATCAAGCTGGGAGGCCGACGCATTGAGCTCGGCGAGATTGATGCTGCCATGATGACGCTGCCTGGAGTCAGCGCCGCAGCCAGTGTTGTTAAGCGCAGCGAGCTCGGCAATGAGATCCTCGTGGGATACATCGTACGCGAGAGCAAGACAGAGGCTGCAATGGATACATCTGCTGCAGACCGCGAGTGGCTCTTACGCTCACTACCGCCGGCACTTGTTCCTCTGCTTGTCACTATCGACGATTTGCCAGTTCGCATCTCTGGCAAGATAGACCGCAAGGCATTGCCATGGCCTCCGCCGGCCACTTCAGCACCTGGTGGTCAGTCGTTGGACGGCACATCAGCATGGGTTGCCGGAATATGGCATCGTGTGCTCGGCATTACGCCAGCAACAGTCGACTGTGACTTCTTCCATCTCGGTGGAGCGAGCTTGGCTGCTGCCCAGCTTGTCACGCAGCTCAGAGAGAGATGCCCAACCATGTCAATTGCCGATATATACGAGCATTCGACTCTGGGCTCCATGGCTTCACTTGTCGAAAAGCTTTCTGCCACGGATCAGTCGGAACGGTTCGTGACGCCAACGGCGAAGCGAGTCATGCTGATCCAGGCCTGCATCTTGTTTGTCGAGTTGATCTTTAGTGGTCTTCGCTGGGTCGCCATCATCGCCGTCACGCAAAAGTTCTACTCTATACGCCTCAGTACCGACACATGGGCTCACTCAAACACCCTCCCGTGGTGGCTGCTTGCCGTCTTCTGGGTACTCTTTGTTACCTTTCCTGGACGTCTGCTTACAACGGCTGGCTCTGTGCGTCTGCTCACCATCCGCATCAAGCCCGGCACATATGTACGAGGCGGATTCACCCATCTCAGATTATGGGGAGCCGAGCGGCTCGTGTCCATCGGCGGTGCCACGTCCATCGTGGGAACGCCCTGGGTTCGCGTCTATGCCCGGATGCTGGGCTGCCAGGTTGGTCACGATGCACAGATCCATACTCTCCCTCCAGTGACGGGCCTCGCCGTCTTTGGCGATGGCTGCGTACTGGAGCCCGAGAGCGATGTGGCCGGCTGGTGGATTGATGGTGATCGAGTGCACATTGGAACTGTTACAATTGGCGAAGGGGCTCGAGTTGGTCGCCGCACCACGCTCATGCCAAACACGTTGATAGAGCCCTACGCCTCAGTCACGCCAGGCATGAGTATCCAGGGGAGATTCGAATCTCCTGGCCCTTTCCCCTTTGACCACGAAAAGATCTCCAGTACAAACATGCAGGTGTTCTTGTCGTTTATCGGATACACCATTTCCATCTTGCTCCTGGACCTGCTGCCCATCATCTCACTCGTCCCCGTCTACGCACTCACTCCTGCAGTTGTGAGCAACTGGGGAGACTTTACGCAAATCTTGACTGCTCTGCTCAAAGTCATGATACCTGGCGCCCTGATCGGCATCGTGCTGTATGCTTCATGCATCATAGGCTTGGTGAGAATGGCTTCTTGCGCCCTTCACCCTGGCATCTACTCCTGGCATAGTGTTACGGCTTGGGCAGCGTGGTTAACTCACCTCTTGGTGGTGGATGCTCGCGACAAGCTGTTCCCCGTCTATGCCAGCTTACTCACGCCAACATGGCTGCGTTTACTGGGTGCTACCATCGGTCGCCGTGTCGAGGCATCCACCATTATCCCAATTCCGTCGCTGCTCAAGGTCGACGACTACGCTTTCCTTTCCGACGATGTGCTGGTATCGCCCATTGAATACGGAACTGGCTGCATCAAGATCGGAACCTGTTCCATCGGATCCAAGGCGTTCGTCGGAAACTCGGGCATAGTTGGCATGGACTGTCCCGTTCCCGATGGCGCCTTGGTCTCTGCCCTCGGGTCAAGCCCTCCCAACATGGAGGTCGACTCCGCGTGGCTCGGACGACCGCCCATCCGCCTACCCCGACGAAAGGTCGCCAATATCGACCCTTCCCTTACCTTTGAGCCCCCCAAGAGACTTGTGCTATTCAGAGCACTTGTCGAGTCCTGCAGGATCATTCCTCTGTTGATATCCGGAGCTCTGGCTGTGGGTGTCGGAAACGGTCTGCTTTGGTTCCTGGTCCGATTCGGACTTGGTTGGGCCGTCCTTGCGAGCGGAGGACTCATGGCTTGTGCGGGATTGGCAGCTGCTACTATTGCTACCGTGGCGAAATGGATTTTGACGCCAGTCATTACCCCTGGCATGGAACGTCCGCTATGGAGCTCTTTCGTTTGGCGCAATGAGCTGGCCGACACGTTCATTCAGTCACTGGCTGTCCCCTATTTCGCCACCATGTGCTACGGAACACCCTTACTCTCCTGGTGGGTGTCAACCCTGGGAGCAAAGGTCGGGCCTGGAGTATGGATCGAGAGCCATCTGCTCCCCGAGTTTGAGCTGTGTGAGCTCGAGGCTGGCGCAACAGTCAACCGTCGAGCCGTCTTGCAGACTCATCTCTTCCACGACCGAATCATGCGACTTGACACGGTCCATCTCGGCAAGGGAGCTACACTTGCTCCGTATGCCATCTCGCTCCCAGCCACCATTGTTGGTGATGGCACAACCATTGCTCCTACGTCTTTGGTGATGCGTGGTGAGCAAGTACCGCAGGGCACGCGCTGGAGGGGAAATCCTATTCGGCCTTGGGTCGAGGATGAAAAGTTGCTGGAGTAACCAGAGTAATAAGAGTTATTCATCAGTCATTACCCGCTACAGAGGCAAATAGCTTGATTATGTCTTTAGCTTTTGGTGAAAGAATTATATTAGATTGATGTAGCATAGTTGACGTATATCATCGTTTCACGTCTGTTGAAATCCGCCTTCAAGGGCTTGGCTACAGAGGTGTTTACCTGACGACCTGGCCATTCCAAGTTTCAGGTACTTTAATCATGAAGCAGACGAGGTTATAAGCTTGCATCAATATATCAACTTGACACCAGTGCTACCCTCTTGAGATGCTCGTCAGAGCTGTTTTGGTAGGCGGGACTACGACTCGATGTCTTGTAAGTTAGCAAGTCCAATATCTTCTCGATATGTAGGATCTCTCACTATTATACAAACAACCTAGTAGTATACCCTTTTCCAATCCAGCTTGCTGTCGTTGATATCCGTAGTCAAGGCAATTCTCCCAACCTCTCCGTCAGGCTTTACGTCGCAGATCCTGACTCTCACATCCTTTATCCGCTCCATATGATCAGCAGCACTCAGACCGCTACCCTCGTGTAGAGTATCCACAAATGCCGAGTCCCTCGTCAGCCCAGCTACGCTGCCCAAGAAATCAGGCGCTACGGTGAGGTGTCGAACCACGACGTTTGCAATCGTACACAGGAGCAGGACAACAATCGACACCACAGAGATGGAGATCCAAGCCTTGTCCAAGACATAGATACTCTTTGCAAAAGTTTTCCACTCCGCGGTAGTGTTCTGCCATGATATGCCGCGGTTTTCAGTCGCTACGCCATCTGCGCCCTTGATGGTAGTAGCGTTATACGTAGCCATGATGAACGTATTCAGCGCGATGGCGAGCCTCTCTTGTAAAGCATCTGAAGTCGTGTTGATGTGGCACCCAGGGTGACTCTTATACCGAGTCGATAGTTGCTCAAACGTCTGCGAAGGATCTCTGAGATACTTCTCCAAGAGACTGGCTTCCGATGGGTGAGCACTTGCTGTAGTAAAAGGCATCTCAAAGATGATGCCGTTCCTTAGACGCCATTGCGAAAGCGCTGTCAGGTTTCCAGCAGTAGGACGTCCCGGGCTATGGCGGACTTGCTTGGCTTGACAGCTCAAGTCACCCAAAGCGTCGAGTCTTGTGCAGGCGACTCTGATATCGATATATGTCGTACTGATCTCGCACGTGCGGACCATCATGGTTGAGCTTCTGATAGCCTTCGACTTTGGGTCAAACGGGGCAGGGCACGTGCCTCCGATAACAAGCTCGAGTTTGTGCTTTGGTTCCGCATTCGACTTAATGTCGTTCCAAGCCGTCAGATGCTCCTTGAGCGTTGAGGTGTTGTTGACTATATCCAGAAACACGTTTGGAAAAGACCCGGTATGTCTGATACCGGCACCGGGTTGTATAGTTAGAGGAATCTCTGAGCTCGTGTTGTGTGCCCAGAGCTTCGTGGAACCATTCTTCAGCCATTCGGTACCGTTGAAAATGGCTCCGCACGAAAGGGTCTGGTACTGCGATTGGACTATCATGGTCGAGTTGCCGGTTCCAGCATGCGAGCCACCACGTATGGGAATCCCAACGAGCGAAGCATATGGCACAACCTTGTTGGTAGGAACCGAGTTCCAAGCCTCGGGGGTTTTTGCATTGTAGTTTGGCAATAGTTCCAAATAAGGAATGCGCACGTTGCGCCATGTATCTCGTTGAGCAATACGGGCCGCCTGCTCTTCTCCGCCAAACGAGTCGATGACCGTACGGAGGCCGGGACTAGATTTGTTGACATGGGAAATCAAGACGTTTGGGTTGGAAAAGGATGCGTGGATGATGCTCCTCATGTCTGAGATCAATGAATTCGTTGCTGACGGCCCTGAAAAAAGACCAGTATTGTCTTGAGGATCAGAAGCAAGTATACCCCCGTAGTAACGACGCAGAATGGTAATGTTACCAAGGGGGTAGAAAATTGCTGAGACCTTTTCGGCGTTCAAGTGCGGTTCGAGGTGCAATGATCGAACGATTGCCTGACCTCCGAGGGGACTGAGACACCACACCAGGACAATTCCTATTGTCCACGCTCGAACCCAGCGCATGAGGACAATGTTCTTGACGGCTGACATGGTGGTCTGACTGGTCAAGAGAAACTCGAGGGATCCCAGCCTCGAGCCCTTTTCCGCTCCATAGAGGGCAAGAGTCTTGAGAAAGGGCCCGATGACAGCCGCGAATGAGATGGGCCAAAGCGTAGAGGATACCTGGAGAGCCTCAAGCACGTTGTCTCCAAGGGGTCTCTGGGTCTTTCCGTTCAGATAAAGTGTGAGCGCGGCAATGACTATCGTAGAGATTAGAAAGTACGTTCAGCGGCAAATGAGTGTAATCCCAAATAGTTACCGACGTATGCCAGAGGGACGATGAGTAAAAGTGCCGGCACACCCACTCTCCAGAACAACCCGGGCGCGGATTCTCTCAGCGTGCGGGGGCTTCCCTGCTGCCTTGAAGAATTTTCGGATCCTTTTCTCATCTCGAAATTTTCCAGAAGCATTCGCTGTTCTGGTTTGGCCGCCATTTTGGGCTGGCAGTCCTCGGAGGTTTCCGAGTTGTGTGTATGTGTATAGGATAAGACAGGCAAAAGGGGATGGAAGCGTCGGAAACTTACGACAATGTACAGACGAGCTCTGTGAGTCGTTTATGAGTTAATTGCCTTAAGGACTCTGTTCATTTCGAGCTGAGCCCTCATCATTCTATTTAGCTCTAGTGCAGCTAGAAGGAAGCAGCCTGCAACGCAAAACCCCTGGACTTTTGTTGCATTGTGCCTTGGCCCCATCTTTTGCAGGAATACACAGCCAATAGCATAGGGCTCTTCTTATCAAAAGCAAGCTTCCTATACATCCAAGTTCTTCCGAGCAGGGGCCTTTACTATATCTAGCAGGGGCTTCATGCAGTATCGTCAAGTACTGTCAGCTTGCAGATTTTCTGCTTGTACATATCTCGGTGATAGGAAGTCAGCGTTACGGGTTACCTAGGTACTCAGGCCACAAAGGCAAGACACGCCATCACAAGCATACAGGGGTTGTATTGTACGTGGCAATGCTGTTACACAACTTGCATCGCAGAGTAGGGTACGGCGGCATCATTAGTTAGTATGGGCTGCCTTTTCATTTGTTCGGACCTTTTGCTACATTCCACTTGATACCTACTTCCCGAAAAACCTCCAATCCGCCTGTTCAGTAGAGTAACAAGTTTTCAGCTGCCGCCTCGCTTCAATCTAGCAGTTCACCTTGGCCTCGTTTAGCTGTTCAGCCGAGAAACGATGAGCGACTGCGTCTGGCCCTGACCCCTGGTCATCCTCGTGCACCCTCATCGTCTTCAGAATCCTCAGAAGGTGGAGCCATCATGACTTTGACGATTTGCTTGGCCTCGTCGCAATCGTCCGGGTTGTAGAATTTCAATCCCATAGAGAGCATGAAATTGATCGAGTTACCGTAGCCTGGCTTGATCCACTTCAGTTCTTTACCCGAAAAATTGGTGTTGGCAAGCGCCATTTCAGGGTTGGACTCCAAAAGGCTTTCAAAGTCAGAGTCGCCTTCGTCATCATCTTCTCCATCATCTGCCATCAAGGCCCGAAATATCGCGCGGCCCTCGGAGCGATCCTCGTCCTTGTAGATGCTGAGTCCGTGGGTCTGGAGGAATTTGAATTCGTTTCCGTAGTTGGTGTCCATCCATCCAGTGCTTTTCGTCCGACCTCAATGGCGCTTCTGGGTCAGTCAAGGGGCTGGAGTGTTTTCCTCCCCAGAGGACTCGGCTTCGTTCACTTTCAGGCCAAAATGCGTGGATCATGTACGCAGCGTCCGGCTGGAATGGTGAAGGGCCGACTCTGGGTCCAATGGGTGGGCCACTCAGTCGAACTTGGAAGAGGTTCTCAGCAAGGTTGAGATAGGCTACTGGCCTTCTGTCAGCCAGACGAATGATGGAATCTCCTTTGATGCCCATGTTGACCTCGTAGTCGTCGAGGATGGGATTTCCAATCACGTCGCAGACAAGGTCGGGGGCATGCAAAACACACTTGAGAGTGAGAGTGCCGTGGGAGCTTGGACCCGACTTGTTGGACGAAGTCTTGGTAGGCAGGTGCACAGTTCCATATCCGACGACCTTGGTTCGGCCAGCGAACATGTCTTGAAGGTGAGAGTCGATGGGTTGCGCGGTTGCTTCGTGAAGCGGCCATGCTGAGAGAGATGATGCAATGGAAAGAATCAAAGTTGAACTCAAGACTGAGAGACGATATTCCAACCAAACAAATAAGACCAAGTCGGCATCTGTTTGTCGGCTCTAAGGAGACACGTGACACGGTGGGGCTGGCACAATCAGATCGAGTTTCACATCAAATCCCCAAGATCAAACAGAACCTGAGACCCAATTCATTTTGGCTGTGGTGACACTATCACGGCTATAAGTGGGTTAAGAATGGGACCAAATGGACAAGATAGGGAGCTTACTTTCACAGACTTGTTCAGTCGAGACAGAGGAGCATAAAGTGCCCAAAAGACTTGCGCACCAGAATAAGCGAGGAGATACTAACGACGAATAAAGCATAATTGACACAAGCTCGAAGGGTTCATGTCCAGGAAATCTGCTCTTCAGGCCCCTTCGGAAATCATTCATACTTCAAAGCAATTCTTCCCCGAAATTTCAATGGTAAACCGTACCCATTCTACAGGTGGACTTCCACTGGACCAATAAGTCGGGTTGAAGAGATGTCGATAAGCCAAAAATGCAACAGTCAGATGAAGCGGAAGAAAACGACTAATGTCACATGTCAGCCAGCCTTCAGAAGATGCGATGTGATTTAGAGTGTCTGTCTGGGAAAGCTAACTGCCATTCGCCGGATCATCCGGAAAGAGATATGCGTGTTGCATGAGGTTACATGACATGATTTGCCTATTCCAACCGCTGGTATAGAACTCGGAAAGACAGTCCTCATCGTCAAAATGTTGTTGGATTGGAGGAACATTGATGTTCCCAAGGATTCCGCCGCATAAAGCAGCTAAGCGGCGTAGGGGGGCCAAGACTGAGTGAGCGATTGGGTTGGTGCGGAAATAAACGACAACACCTCTGCTTCTGATTTCATTCATCTCACGAGGCGAGGGCTCCATGATCCTAGTAATATCCGCCGGGAATGCGACACTTTGACTTTCGCAACTGATAGAAGGAACAGGGATTCATCTCCCTAGCTCCCGCATTGGGACTTCGGGGATGAGATTCCTTATCAGATTCGTTCCCTTAAGCAGCGCATGCGTTCCGTAAGTGGACCTGTTTCGTATAAAGGATGGTCCATGTCAATTAAGCATATATACTAGAGTATTTGTTAAGCTCTCGTAATCCAGAGGGATTACGATGACCGGGGTCGTCGATATCGTGTGATTGAGCACAGAGAGCTCGACTACCCATGTTGGAGGAAGCTCTGACGAAGGATGCAGTAGGAGGACTTGGCGGTCGATCAGCATATATAAACCAATCTTACTCCTCAGAGAACAAGTCCCTGTAGCATCTTGGCTTTCCCAACCAACTTGTGTTTGACTATCCTCCCCAATTTCTAGTCGCCATGGACTACCAACGTTCCCTCAAGGGCTGGGTCGTGGCTTCACTCTTGTGCCTTGGTTCACCTCTCGTCAGCGCCAAAGCAAAAGACACGGCTCAGACTCTACAATCATGCCTTACCGATGCCTCTGTCAAGAACATTGTCGAATCCGACAGCACATGGGCCACTGAGACATCTGGTTTCCAGAAGCGCCTCAAGCCACAGCCGGCCTGCATTGCATTCCCCAAGACCAAGGGCGAGGTTGCCCTGTCCCTTGGCTGCGCCCGAAAGGCCGGCGTCAAGGTGTCTCCTCTTGGAGCCGCGCACTCGTTCCAGGGCTTCGGCTTTGGTGATCCGGGAAACCTCGTCATCAACATGGGTGCATTTGACTCGCTCAGCTACGACAAGTCCAGCACCTTGCTGACCTTTGGTGGCGGCGCTCATGTTGGCCCTACCGCCAAATATCTTTGGGACACAGCTGGCCGCCACGTTCCCCACGTTCGTGGTGCTCATGTTGGCGTTACTGGATCGAGCATTGGAGGCGGCTTCGGAACTACCTCTCGTCATCTCGGCACGCCCATGGACAACCTCGTCTCGGTCGAGTACATGCTGTACAACGGCACCATTGTCAACGCAAACAAGGGCTCTGATCTCTTCTGGGCTGCCCAGGGTGCTGGAGCATCCTACGGTATCATCCTCTCTGCAACCACCCAAACGCATAAGCCCAAGTTCAGTTCCGCTGTCAACTACACCATTTCCATTGGCAATGTCGATCTCGACTCGGCAGCCAAGGCCCTTATTGCCATCCAAGACTTTGTCACTGACCCCAAGGTTCCCGACGAGCTTGCCCTGCGTTGGAGTCTCAGCGCACCTCCCTACAGTGGTTCCGGCTACTTTTACGGCGACCCGGCGACGTTTGATGACGTAGTTGAGCCTCTTCTCAAGGTGTTAAAGTCCATCAGCAGCGCGACTGTCCTCAGAAAGAGCGAGCTTAGCTTCTGGGACATGGAGATTGCCGTTGGTGGTCGAGGAATGGAGCAGCCCAACGGCGGAACACTCGGAGGACGTGCCTTTTACACCCAGGCCCTGACGACGACGACCGATCACCCTCTCACATTGAGACAGGCCCGTACCCTGTTTGCCAGCACATCGCTTGGCTTTAACCGCACCGATCTGACCAAGTCTGGGTTCCTGGACCTTTGGGGCGGTGTCTCGCGAGACATTTCTGATGGCGACACTGGGTACGCCCATGGCAAGAATCTGTGGCTCATTCGCTGGGAGGCATTCTCCGTCGACCCTGTAAACTACCCGGCCGACGGCCCCGTGTACCTGAAGAATCTTTTCAAGCCGTTTGAGAAGTCTCTCACCGATGCGGGCGCTTCTCTCCGTGGATTCGTCAACTATGCGGATACGGAGCTGAAAGAAAAGGAGTGGAGTGCGCGACTATACGGAGCCAACTACCCTCGCCTCAAGAAGATCAAGGCTGCAGTGGATCCCAAGGGGCTGTTCTCCAGCCATAAGCAGACCATTCCCCTGCCATAAGGAGACTGAAGGTATTGGATAGAACACATCGGTACAAGCTTTTGGGGGGGTTTGACCAAAAGAATTGTATCTACGGTTGTTAGACCATGACCACTTTTCTGTTGATCGTGATGATGCCGACGGCGGACCAAAGTGCTGGTACCATTCTCATCGGATAGTTGCCATTTGGGGTTGAGAAAAATGAATAAGTTGATGTTCAATATGAAACCACATTGGTGACTAACATTGCCTGGTAGCTCCCTAGCATTGCCGAGCATATGGCTACGACTTTTGTGTAACCTGTTGTCTATCTACTGGGTTCTGGAACCTTATCTGCTATAAGACGTAAAGATTAATTATGCTGGTTGTAATACAGGGCCTGCTTTTATCCCACACGACCACCGTCTAAAGACGAATAACTAGCTTTCCGACCTGTTTGCCCTGCCAGATGTACTCAACCGCCTCGTCTGCCTGATCAAACTTCCAGACCTTGTCGATGATATCGTCAAGCGGCATTTGGTTCGCCGAAAGAGCAGCGCTAAGATCGTCCATGTCATGTCTTGAGCCGGCATTGATACCCCTAGTTCAAGTTAGCCTCGGGCAACCTCGTATCATGGGGATTCATCAAGTCCGTACCTCAGGATGATTCTTCTGTCAATGATGAGCGGAAGAAGCTCTGCAAGCTCAGCAGGGTTTTGTTTGCTCAGGTATCCAACCACGCTGATGATGCCTCCACGTCGCGTACACTTCATGCTCTTGATCATGGACGAGGTGCCACCCACCTCGACGACAAGGTCGACGCCAACGCCGTTGGTAAGCTTCAAGACCTCTTCGTGCCACTCGGGGTTCTTGCTGTAATTCACCGTCTTGAGCGGAGGCGTGGGGAACTGCTCGCTGACCTTCTTGAGCTTCTCATCGCTCGAAGAGCTTAAAATGACGTCGAGACCAGCGGCACGGGCCAATTTGAGAGCGAACAAGGCAACACCACCGGTTCCTTGGTACTTGTGAGCCCAAGGTCCATGTCTTGGAGCTGGTGCACATACCTTGGATCAAAACGCTCTTGCCGATGCCGACATCCTTCAGGGAAGACCACGCAGTCACGCCGGCGCAAGGGATGAGAGAGGCTTGGTTCCAATCCAGATAGTCGGGGAGCTTGGACACCTTGTCTTCGTCAAACACAATATAGTCTGCCAGCACACCGTCTTCGTCTGCTGCCAGCCACGATCGGGTCGGCTCCCGCCCCGTAATGTTCTCGGTGTCGGTTATGGGGGCCACTCGATCACCAACGACGAGCTTCTTCACCTTGTCGCCTACGGAGATGATCTCGCCGGCCGCGTCGTTGCAGATGATGCCATGAGGAATCACAGGCCACGGGTTGCCGCCGTTGGAGATGTTGGCGTCTCTGTAGTTGAGGGAGACTGCATGAACCTTGATCAGGACGGCAGTTGGCGCAAGCGGAAGAGGCAAATCCTCCGTCACAAGCTTCACCTTTGGAGTGCCGGGGGTATAGTCGTCAGTCCGGCGATAGGCCTGGCGAGATGTGGGTTGAGAGGGTACCATTTTTTCTTGATTTTCCCGCAATTGTCTTTCTTATTGGGCCAGTAAAGAGAGCAAAGTAATGGTGAGAATCGCCTCGTCTTCTTTATACTTGGATACAACGAGTTCCCCGTAGTACCCCGCTCATGATTGCTTGCTGACGTACTACAGTAAGGAGATATCAGAGAGGGGTAGTGCGGGGATGTAAGCAATTGCAAGCTTCCCTGATGCTCAACTTTGTCCATTACGGTCCTGGTCTAACTATCTCGTCCAACTAGCTCAAGCCTGCAGGAAAGGAAGCACTCCCGAGATTAGTAATGGCATATAGAACAACACGCAGTCCTCGTCTCCCGATGCTACGGAAATCCCGAGCGTCCCCTGGGGTCGGCGGATACAACTAGTTTTTTGTGGTAATGTGGAGAGCTGGGGTACCAGCACAGCCAAGCCCACATGGATCAAGACGATAAGAAAGGAAAGCGAGTTCCGAGATTAAATCACGATGATAAGAAAGGAAAGCAAGTTCCGAGATTAGTAACAACTTCCGGCATAGCTTCTGGTCAGATATGAACTCTAACAGCGTCTTGGCTCCGTGACGATCCCGAGACCCCCCGGATTTGCCAATGCTCTCTTGACTGCTTCCGGCATGGGCTCCAAGGAACGGGATGCCGACAGACGCCATCTGGCAACCAATTGAGACGATGAGCAGCAGCAGTTCCGATGTTATTACATAGCAAATACTCGAAACGAGTTAGAAAGCTGCTCCGCTTCAGGCCATTGCGAAAACCCCGCAATCCGTCAGCCCGCGCCAGCGAGATACAGTAGCTGGATATCTAGTCGACTCCATCATGTGCGGGGAACCTTGAGGTCCCTTTATCGGAGACGATGGAGTATTTAAGGCTGTGAGATATTCAGGTTGTTAGAGGCGTCAAGATATCTTTGCAAGCTTCTCTTTCTCTTTGCTTTTCAAGTAATTCCTTCACTGGGCTCTTCTCCCAAAATGTCTGAACTAAAGATTGCGCGCATCGATGTCTTCCAGGTTGACATTCCCTACTCTGGCGGCGTCTACCTTCTCTCGGGGGGCCGAGAGTACAGATCCTTTGATGTCACCATTGTTCGCATAACGACCGATACTGGTATCGAGGGCTGGGGTGAGAGCACGCCATTCGGCTCTACCTACATTGCAGCCCACGCACTCGGAGTCAGGGCGGGCATTGCTGAGATTGCACCCAAGCTGATTGGACTCGACCCGCGAAGGGTTGACCGCATCTACGATGCCATGGACAGCGCATTGCTGGGCCACGAGCACGCAAAGACTGCCATTGACGTTGCGTGCTGGGACATCTTTGGCAAGTCGGTGGGACTCCCCGTCTGCGAGCTTCTCGGCGGCCGTACCGACGTCCAGCTGCCCATCATGTCTTCCATTCCCGTCGACGAGCCCGAGGCCATGCGCAAGACGGTCGAGCGTTACCGACAAAAGGGCTTCCTCGGACATTCAGTCAAGATCCGCGGAGAGCCGGTGGCCGATGCACTGTGCATCGCCGCGTCCCTCAAGGATAAGAAGCCCGGCGAGTTCTTCCTCGTCGATGCCAACGGCGGCCTGACCGTCGAGACGGCCCTGCGGATGCTCAGACTCTTGCCCCCGGGGCTCGACTTTGTCCTCGAAGCCCCCTGTGCCACGTGGCGCGAGTGTGCTTCTCTGCGACGGAGGACCGATGTGCCCATCATCTTTGACGAACTGGCAACCAGCGACGCCTCGATTATCCAGCTGGTGGCCGATGACGTCGCCGATGGCATTGGCCTTAAGATTTCCAAGAACGGCGGTCTGACCAAGGGCCGTCGCCAGCGCGACATTTGCGTTGCCGCCGGCTACACCGTCAGCGTGCAGGAGACGGCCGGCACCGACGTTGCCTTTGCCGCCATTGTTCATATGGGACAGACGGTTCCCGAGCGGAACCTGCGCTGCATTCTCGAGAGCAGGGAGTTGATGTCCAAGACGACGGCCGACGGTGATTACGAAGTCAAGAATGGCCACATCCAGGCGCCCAAGACGCCAGGCCTGGGGGTTACGCCTCGCATGGATGTGTTGGGCGAGGCAGTGGCTAGCTACTATTAATCTCCTTGTCAATAGTGTAACATCTAAAAGACTTGATAGCAATCACAACTTGCCACGGGGCACAATGTGTGGCTGTGCATCACTTGAAAGTCTTGTTTACTGAAGCAGTGTGAATGACATGGGGGCTCCCTGCAGAGAGCCCAAAGCGTTTGTTGACTATCAGAGAAAAAGCCAACGATCAAACATCAGCTTCAGCAACGATCAGACTAACTCAAGGTCTGGATATTCCCGAATGGGTCATATAGTACGGGCTCTCGGCACCGCCGGCTTCCATCATGACCATCATCCGCCTCATGGCGCTCCCATCCTGACCGCCCGGGCCACTACCGAGCACTGCCTCTGCAAACATGCGAAGCTGCATCGGAAACTTGGAATCTCCATAGTGCTCGATGATGCTGCTCTTGCTGGCAGCATGGCCCAAATAGCACCATTGAGTCGAGTCCATGCCCAACTCCTCGCAGCTGCTCTTCTTCGCGGGCGTCCACCAATCCGGGAGCAGCTCGTTGCGGCCTTGGGCAGCGTTGACAAAGCGACGGAATCCCGGAAGCCCGTTGGAGGCGCCGCCATAGATGCTGTCGGCGTCTGCATTGCCTTCCATGTTGTAGTCGTCGTCCATCCGGAGCCGATACGAGTCGAGGAGCAGTCTATAAGTGTCCATCTCGGAGCGGCCATGGAGCCAAGTGTTGTTTTCAAGGCGTGTGAATGGGTTGGAGATTGCCTTGTCCAGCCCCTTGGGGGGAGATGGAGCCGAGCTCGAGTCTGAAGATGGAGATGGAGATGGAGATGGAGACGGAGACGGAGCCGTCGACTTGCCGCAGATCTTCTTGTGGGCTTTCCAGTCTGCTTTCTGGCAATCCCGTGAGCAGTAGGGCGTGTCGGAGCATTTGGCACAGCGTTTGATGTTGGCTTCGACCGACGTCTTCTTGCAGACATTGCACGAGAGCGACATGATGATACTTGTCTCGCCCGAAGAGAGTATCTGAGAGTCAAAGTTGAGCTTGTGGTATGGCGGCGTCTGAAGTAAGATGGTCGACGTAGATGGCCTTTGAGGGTGTGCGTATTATGAGAATTCAAACCAACTGCCCAGCAAGGCGATACAAAACTTCGTGAATTTATATAACGTCGGGACCCACAGAGCTGCGCACCCCCCCCCCCCCCACTCGCGCAGTTTTCCCACCAAAACACGCGAAAAGACATTACTTTTGAATATCTATAGAAACTCTAATATATATACTATAGTCCTAGAAGATTTATAGAAGCTAGACTATAGCTTGAATTAGCTAAGTTGATATTTATTACTATTAGAATCTATACTAGCTATAGCTATACTAGCTCTAAGATATATAATTGAAATTATTAAAGAATACTACTAAAGTACTAGTATTTCTTAATAATCCTAAGATAGATATATCTAATTCTATAAAATACTTTTAGTATCTAGATCTTCTCTATAGTTCTAGATTAATCTAGGGTATAACGTATATATATAGC
>QUZG01000192.1:0-88211 GCA_003693545.1 Pseudonectria buxi
ATATTATATAGCTAGTTCTAGAAAGCTAGGTATATAATATAATATACACATGCAATTAGGCGGGACATTCTTTGCAGCAGTATTGTAGGAGAAATAACCCTACTCATATATCGTTATAACCCCAACCCTACGTTCCAGGTTCATTCGGTTGTTTTAAATGCAGTTAATCGCGCCACGCTGGGTCAAGTCAACCTCAGCACTCCACTCGCCAATCTTCCGATGAATGCTCAATCCACGCAATAGGAATGGAAACAATTTCAAGCGGCCAAGCCCCTTTTTCGCAGCAAAAGCAGCAGCTATCCACAGAGCAGGAGCGTCAGATTCATGATTGGGTATCGAAAGAAAGATCCGGTGGCACTGTAGTGCGCAAAGATCTGATTCATTGGTTTGCCGAGCGCCTTATCCATCGTGACGGCGTCCAAGACATACTTGCTCCCAACTTCGTCGACGACTTTCTTCATCGACATCCGGACCTTGCCAAAAGACTGGTTGTGCCGTCGCCGCCCAGCCACGAAAGACCAAATTTGGAAAAGAAGACACCTTTGAGAGGACTGGATCGTTTGAATGAGATGATGCGCCAGGACCGTGTCAAGGCGCTCTACGGCGACTCGCCCCCTCCCCAACGGCAGCCTGATCCTTATCCCGAAGGTGAGATCGTCTACAGATGTAACAACCGATATATCGTACGACATGGCGATGCCATCACAAAATACACAACATCCCCGGAAGGCTTGGACGGCAGCGATGAGCCAAACGAGGCTGCGGCGTTACGCTTCGTCAAGGCACACACTACAATCCCAGTGCCCAACGTCATCAGCAGCGGCTGGGATCGCATCACGATGGAATATATCCAAGGCCAGACACTGCAGCAGGCCTGGCCGGTGCTCACGCCTGACCAGCGCTCCGACATTCTAGCCCAACTCAGAGGCTACATCGGGCAGATGCGTGCCTTGGGTGGCATTTATCTTGGCCGCCTCGATGGCCGGGGCGTCGTGGTCCCAAGCATCATGACACGGTCGGGCGGACCTTTTGGCTCCACAACCGAGTTTCATGACTGGCTTGTCCGACCGCCGAAGCGGATTCAAGAAGAGTCAATGTACTGGCATCAGATTACATCCCAGCTTGGGAGCGATTACCCCATCGTGTTCACGCATGGGGATATTGCCGCACGAAACATCATGGTCCGCGACGGTCGGGTTGTTGCTCTTTTGGATTGGGAGTTTGCGGGATGGTATCCTGATTTCTGGGAATACGTGTTTGCATTACGAGGGCTGGATAATATTGACTGGAAGGCGCTTGGCTCCCTTGTTCCATCTCTTTTTGCCAAGCGTTACGATCTTGAGTACATTCTTGTAGGATTCATCCTCAGGCTTTCCTGATACAAAAAAGATAGTTCAATCAGTCTCGATCAGGGAAGCGCCCCGTCCACCAAACTGTCCAAAAGCTCCGTCTCAACCCAGCTGTACCATTCCTGTGTCTGGAGCCCCTGGTTCACAATCTCCTGAAGGCCCTCGAGTACAAAGTGTTGGCAGTTCCAGTCGGTATATTGCTCCTTATCCGTGACCTGAGTGGCTGCAACGATGTCCACCGGAAGCATTTCTTGTCCCCTGCGCACCATCACAGCCCCCGCGTTCACGTGGCCAAGGTAAGTTTCGGATAATGTCCATTCGGTCTTTTTGTGGATAATATCAACATTCCAAACGCTTTGATCGTCGAGACGTTGTGCGTGAACAGTCTCGTGGAATTTGGGGTCGTCAGGCGATGTGAAGTAAACCAAGACGTGGCGATTGAAGTAGTGGTCGGGCAGCCCTCTGAATATGAATATAGTCAGACAGATTGTTTTGTAGCCATTGCTTGAGCCATCACCCTTTCCTTCATCTTTCTTGTCTCTGCGGCTTGACTTTCCACCAGAGTCTCGGTGCTTCCCGTGGCTTGATTTGCTGGAACCCATTGAAAGTAAGAGTATGGCAGGTGAAGGCAACGATGGCTAATAAAGAAAAAGGCGTATGATGCTGGATGCAGAGATAGACGGGAGACACATTCACTTGGAGGGAAGATGGGTGTGATATATATATATATATATATATATATTTGTTTGAGATTCATCACTCGAATCAACCTCTGTCGCCACCATAGATATAACGCAACACAAGCAGACTTCGAGGTGTTGCTGTCGGCGCTTAATGTGATGCCGCTTACCTTCTGCCGGTATCCAAACAACCCAGTAGCGCGCGCTACGAGCGAGGTTCTATATATGTATATGTGATCACACCACTACTAGCCAGGCAGCAGGCCAGGCCAGGCCAGGCGAACAACCGGTGGTGCGGAAACCATGCCGGAATGCGATCCATACCCAAGTCAATACTGATCTTCCAGTGCTCCAAGTTGATAGACATGGCAGTAAGCCATCACCGACTTCTCCAGGTATGGATGAGGTGCCATCGTGACAATTTCATCTGTTCAATGATCCTCGTTCATGCGTGGTTCCATTGCCTCATTCCTGGACCGAGTCTCATCTGTCGCTATTTCTGCGTTCTTGCAAGCGTGTGGTATTGGTTGGGAAGATGGGAGAGCACACTTCTTCAGGCTTTAGCGCGCGCACACATGAGGCGTCTCGGAGAGGTGGCCCAACGGCCGAGGTCAGGAGTAAAGAGACAGATGTGAGAGGACGGTCATATTGTACGTAATCAAAATATCCACGCGTCTTGGCTGCCCACTCGTAGTTTTTGTTTGATGCATGCACCCAACAGTGTTGGTCAGTCGCGGGCAAGCGGCGGGGCAAGGAGAGGATCGTGACAGCGCAAAGAAGGGTGGATGGAAACTTGCTCATGGAAAGGGATGGATACGGAAGAGCCTGGGAGGCTTTCTGTAGGGCATTTGGAAGGGTTAGTTCCGCGTTCTCTTTTAGCAATGCATCAGTTTTCACATGAGCTATTGAGCATCCCGTTTTTTCTGTGGTGTTGTCCCCGTGGCGGGACAAGTCAGTGCCTAATCTGCAACTCAACAGTTTTAGGGTCGTGTTCAAAAGCGACTGGATGAGCTCGGGCAGTAGCAAGACTGGCGAGAAGCTCACTCTTGAGTCGGAACCAAAAATCTTCATGTACTGCTGTTGGGCAGATCAGTTTGCAGAGGTGACGAAGAGCATTGATGCTGCAAGCAAAGCGGAGGGCAATGAGGAGAGTACAAATTAGCAGCGAGATGGAAACGTTGATGTGAATGGTGAGACATACAATTCTAACAATTATGCCTCATAAGACAAGTCTATTTTCTATTAATGCTATTCAATGACATTGATTACAGCACAATACTTATTCCAACACCAACATCTATTTATACAACAACATACTTTGACAGTGTTCTGGCCTGAAACCGTCAAAGAGAGAAGAGCAGCTCACAGCGGCCAGCACCCAGACATGGTCCATCCGTTCAAATCTGCCCAAAGGCAGGCTTTGGACCAACAACAAGATGCTTAACCACGGCAGACACCAGCCTTCTTGGGCTCGCAGCCACCAGCGCAGCCGTTGTACATCTGGCAGCGAGTCTTGGTGTCGGTGCAGACGTTCTTGAGCGTGGCAGTGTCCTTGTAGTTGGCGTTGATGCCAGCGAGCTCGCCGCCGTTGCGGGCAGTGACGCCCTCCATGAAGACGTTGCGCTTGCACTGCTTCTTGCACTATACAGAACATTGTCAGTAGCTTTCTCAAGACTGAACACAAAAGGGCTGGCTTACGTTGCCGCAAGAGCGGTAGAGCTTGCCGTAGTCCTCGACGTAGTAGTTGATGACATTGACAGTGCCGCAGCCGTTGTGCTGGATAACCTTTTTGCTTCGTTAGTCAAACTGACAGAATGGAAGAAGAGGCAGCATGTAACAATGCACTCACCTTGTCGCTGGCGTGGTAAGCACCTCCACCAACGATCCAAGTCTCCTTGCCGGCCTTGTCGTTCTTGATCGAGATGGCATCCTCACAGACATCCTCGAACCAGACAAACTCGAGTCTGCAGTGGCCGTCACAGTGGACACCTTCAGCCTGGTTCTTGCCAATGATGACGTTCTTCAGAGTAGCGCCCTCGTGGAGGAGGAAGACGGCATCCTTGGCGCCTAGAGAGGTTGATTAGTCGAGTATTACGAGAAAAGACTCGGCATATTCTTACCGCCCTCCTTCTGGTTGCCACAAGCACCAGCACCGCGGTCGTAGCGCTTCCACTTTCCGTCAAAGACCTGGCCGGCTCGGACCTCAATGACCTGCTTGTTGGTAATAGTACCAGTCGCCTTGGGGACACCGCCAGTGTGGCCTCGGCAGCCCAGGACGGAGGGCACAGCCGCGAGCAGGGGCACGAGAACGTTGAGGAAATGCATCTTGATGAGAAGTGACAGAGGACTGTGAGGAGGAGATTGGAAGTGATGTGATGTGAATGATGATCTCTGTCATATGGGACATGTCATCTTATATACTAGATCCTTCTCAAGTACGAGATCCTTTTTGCCTTGTCGTCCCGGGTTTGGAACAAGAAGCAATGCCATTATTGGTGGATTAAACAACTTGTCGTCCCTAGGCCATGCCCCTGGAGCTATCAAACAATCCCTGCCTTCTACGATTGGCGAAAGTGTTCCAGCTGGATGGGCTCCTGGGGGACATGCGGATGATCTCGAGTAGCTAGGTAGCAGTGAGCAAAGAGATGGGCACATGGATGATACACGCGTATAACCCTCTACAGTAGCAGCTGATATAACTACCAGAATACTATATGCTTTAAGCCGCAAAGCATGACAGAATCACGGCTTCACAAGTTCCCATCGCACGGTCTGTTTCTCAATCCCCCTAGCGCAGCAAGACAAAAGCAAACCAGCTGTCAAAGGACCTGACCCATTGCTGCCAAGCTCACAAACACCAAAGGGACTCCAAATCGACACAAGCACTGACGCTTAAACTGGCCTGTCGGATATGATCAAGTTTGCCACCAATCATGGCCGTCGGGCGTGTTTATGGGAAAGTAGTCAGGGGTAAAGCAAGTGTCTAGATCCACCTTTGGGACTATGCTGTAACATCGCTCTCGACCAACATTCGCTACCCACGCTCCAAACCATGTCCTTCCGGCCCCCCTGATGGAAGAGCTACCGTATGCGTATAGCAATGGCTCGCATTCTGCATGGCCAGATCAATTCACCGACTGTACGGCTCCCGCTTTCCATTGGTGCGATCAATCACAGGGATAGACCATGCTCACGGTAACAGCCGACTAGCATCAGCCAGTGGTCCGAGAAAGTCGACGGCGAGCCTCCCACCGCCTGCTAGCCAGGGATTTTTAAGAGTGTTGCAAGCATCTGCATTGACTACGGCATTACCGGAGACCAGTTAATGCTTGGAGCGGCGTATCAAGACTGGCTCGTCGCCCGTATAGGCACCGCCTGGCAGGCATTCTACGGCCAGGCTAGAGACATGGTTGTTACTTAAGCATATAGCTTGTAGAGACGCTAATTATTCCGTAGGTTAACCAACGGGTTTGGTTTCTCCATATCCGCTTTCCCTACTCTATTGTCTTGTTCGTCTTGCTACTTTGGTGTTTAGGCCGTGGGGGTCTAGCCATAAAAATATCTAGAAGCATCCCGGTTTGATAGGGGCACTGTATTCAGACCAGACAATGTATCCACGCCTCTTCTGATTCTCATGCTCACTCAGGCGGCCCTAGTGGGGCGACGGTCGAGAAAACCCATGTTTCCGAGAAAGCATACCGAGTGCTATTCGCTTGAATCTTGGAATACCTTCTGATATTGGAGACTTCTAGCTTTTGGACTTCTCCCAAGAGATGGTTGAGACAGCTTCTCTTACTCACCAGGACTTGAGACTCGGATCTCAGCGCGAGTATGGCCAAGAATTTGAGCGCCAATCTTTGGCATCTCCTTCGTTTCTCACTATATAAATGTTGAGTTGACAAAGCGTAGGGGGTAGTGGTGAGTCCTCGAGAGATCAGTACAGCACGTATAACGAGATGCTGGACTTTGCGTCCTTCTCCGCATAACACTGTCTGCCTAGTCACTACCAAGTCAGCTGGGGGGTTGTAACAATGTCATTGAAACCAAGATGTTGGTAGTGGACTCTTATCTCAGGGTAGCTAGTCAGAGTTGCATCTCAGTTCGGTCGTCCCTTTCGCAACAAGGAGCGGAATGGCTCATCAATCATAATCGTCAAGAAACCATATGTGTATTTTACCGACTCTCCAACGATAGCCGCAGGCCATGAGACCCATCGTTCAGCTATTCACACAAGCCATCCTCCAATAATACTCTTGACTCAAAGACAAGTCCCATGGAGAATTGGGCAGCTCACCGGTTTGGCTAGGAGCAGACTCGGGCAGCACCCTCGTCAAACAAACAAGTCCTACAAGACTGACCGAGCCACTATAACGTTGAGCCTGTAAGATGTGCGACGTTCACGGTGAAGACGAAAATTAACCCACCTATTCATATTCATCTGCTCCATTCTGGCGTCTCCATTCCGTCCGATGGTTCGCAACAATGGCCAATTTCACGCTCGTTTCTCTTCCAGCCCCCGACCTCACCACATACACCCAACGACTGGAGCTCGGGCGAGTCCTGTCACTGACCTTGCACCCAGTATCGACCGATGAGCGATTGACTTCATATTAATTATGGTCAGTGTCCTTTCACGGTTGCGAACCTCGACCACATTCTGTGTCTCTGAGACTGTCTCGACGTCTGAATACAAGTATCGAAGCCAGCAGGTCATGTTGATTGAGACGTCGCGGGACAATGAACATCCCGCAATTACCTACGGCACCCCGGATGATTCCAAAAGGGTGAGTCCGACAAGGCTCATGGATCAAGTCGATATGTTGAGGAAGCCTGATCGAGTTAACACGGCGGCGACCAACAGAGATGGCACTCGTTGAAACAAGTCACTCGAAACTAGAACACGCGGCATCTAGCATTGAACTGTCACAACATAAAGCACAGCAGCGGAGGGACCCTCGGGCAAGATATCAAACATAATGAGTGACGTTAGGTTAGCTAGAATTAGGCATCAAAACTATGGTGGGTATCGACATCATCAGAGACGTGAACGCCTGCTCTTTCGTTCCCGTGATTAGAATGGCAAACTCCTCCGGGTATATAGATCATTCAGTCATGAGCGACGTTATGCCTCAGCCTCCTTCGCAGGGGCAGCTTCCGTACCCTTGGCCGCCTTGTCCTTGAGCTCCTTGACCTCAGCCTCGAGCTTCTTGTGAGCCTCGACCGCCACCTTGTTCTCCTCCTCGCTCGCGGCAACCTTGGCCTGGGCCTCGGCAAGCTGCTTCTTCAGCTCGGCCTCGGCCTCGGCGGCCGTCTTCTTCTCGCCCTCGATGGCCGCCTGCGCATCGTCGAGCTGCTTCTTCAGACCGGCTTCCACATCCTTGGCCGCCGTCTTGTCCGTCTCGGCAGCGGCAACGGCAGCCTGAGCCTCCTCGAGCTTCTTCTGCAGCGCAGTCTCGGCCTCCTTGGCAGCCGTCTTGTCGCTCTCGGCGGTGGACAGAGCAACCTGGGCCTCCTCGAGCTTCTTCTGAACCTCAGTCTCGGCCTCCTTGGCCAACTTTTTCTCCGTCTCGGCGGCAGCAACGGCAGCCTGAGCCTCCTCAACCTTCTTCTGCAGCGCAGCCTCGGCCTCCTTGGCAGCCGTCTTGTCGCTCTCGGCGGTGGACAGAGCAGCCTGGGCCTCCTCCAGCTTCTTCTGAGTCTCGGTCTCGGCAGTCTTGGCCGCCGTCTTCTCACCCTCGACGGTGGAAAGAGTAGCCTGGGCCTCGTCGAGCTTCTTCTGGAGGTCGGCGCCGGCATCCTGGACAGACTTCTTCTCCGTCTCGGCCTTCTCAAGCTGAGCCTTGAGCTCGGCCTCGGCGGTCTGAGTGGCCTTGTTCTGCTCCTCAGCAGCGGCGACGGCAGCCTGAGCCTCCTCAAGCTTCGTCTTCAACTCAGCCTCGGCGGTCTGCGTAGCCTTGTTCTGCTCCTCGGCAGCAGCGACGGCGGCGTGGGCCTCCTCGAGCTTCTTGGCCAGCTCGGTCTCGGCATCCTTGGCAGCCTTCTTCTCGCTCTCGGCGGTGGCGAGGGTGGCCTGAGCCTCCTCGAGCTTGGTCTTGAGCTCATTCTCGGCGTCCTGAGACGCCTTGCTGTCGGCCTGAGACGTGGAGAGGGCGGCCTGAGTAACGTCGAGCTTCTTGGTCAGCTCGGCCTCGGCCTCTTGGGCAGCCTTCTTGTCAGCCTCGGAGGAGGCGAGGCTGGCCTGAGCCTCCTCAATCTTGGCGTTCAAGGCAGCCTCGGCATCCTTCTTCTCCGCCTCGGCCTTCTCGAGCTGAGCCTTCAACTCGGCCTCGGCGGTCTGGGTGGCCTTGTTCTGCTCCTCGGCAGCAGCGACGGCGGCGTTGGCCTCCTCAAGCTGAGCCTTCAGCTGGGCCTCGGCGTCCTTGGAAGCCTTGTTCTCAGCCTCGGCGGCAGAAGCAGCGGCAAGAGCCTCGTCGAGCTTCGTCTTGAGCTCAGTCTCGGCGTCCTTGGCGGCCTTGGCGTCGCCCTCGGCGGTGGTGAGCGCCGTCTGGGCCTCGTCGAGCTTGGCCTTGAGGCTGGCTTCAGCCTCCTTGGCAGCCTTGCCTTCCTCCTCGGCAGAGGCAAGCTTCGATTGGAGGGTCGTCTCGGCCTCCTTGGACTGCTGAGCCTCGGACTCGGCACTGGCCAGCTTGGCCTCGAGATCCTTCTTCTCCTATATGGTCATGTTAGCTTTGATACCAATCAGGTGTGCGCATTGGAAACTTACGTCGCCAGCAGCCTTGAGTTCCTCCTCGGCCTTGGTGGCCTTGCCTTCGGCAGCCTCAACCAGCTTCTCCAGGTTCAAGAGCTTGGTCGATACTTCCTCGAGGGCCTTCTTGGCGGAATCTCGCTCCTCCTCGGCAGCCGTGAGCTTGGCGGTATCCTCCTCGTACTTGTCCTGGAGAGCCTTGTGGTCGCCAGTGGCAGACTCAAGCTTAGCCGCCTGCTCATCGCGCTCCTTCTTGAGAGCCTCAGTCTCTTCCACTGAAGCCTGAACCTTGGTCTCTAGCTCGGCGACGGTCTGCTTGGTCTTCTCGACCTCGGCAGCATGGTCGTCCTGGGACTTCTTGAGGCTCTCCTCAGACTTGGCGAGGTCGTTGAGGGCAGCCGTCTTCTGCTCAATGGCCTCGGCCAGGTTCGCCTTGGCGGTCTCGATGTCCTTTTCCAGGGCAGCACGGGCCGCCTCGACAGACTGGTGCTTCTCCTGCCAGTCGGCGACCTCCTTCTTCAAGGACTCGTGTGTCTCCTCAAGGGCAGTGTACTTGGACTGCAGCTCCGTGTTCTCAGCAGCCGAGTCCTTCTTGAGGGCCTCGTTTGCTTGCTCGAGAGCGGCGTTCTTTTCTTGCTGGGCAGTCAAGTCGCTCTTGACTGTGGAAAGCTTACCGTCGGCCTCGGACTTTAGTTGGTCGAGGGCCTGCTGCAGGGAGCTGAGCTTTTCTTGCGACTCGGCGACATTCTTGTTGGCCTCGGCGACGGCGGCTTCCGAGTCGGTCTTGAGCTGTTCGTGCGTCTTTTGGAGTGTGTCGTGCTTCTCCTCGGTCTGGGCCAATGCCGTCTTCTGCTCATCGAGCGACTTGATGGCCGTGGCCAGCTCGTCGCCAAGCTTGCTCTCGGTCTCGGCAACGCGCTTGTTGAGCGAGGCAATCTCCTCCCGCAGCGAGCTCTCGAGCGTCGCGCGCTCCTCCTGGGCCTCAATCAGTTGCTGCTTGACCGTCGACAGCTCGTCGGCCAGCGTCTGCTTCTCCTGCTCAATGACCTGGAGCTTGTCTTCGAGAACCTTTAGCTCCTGCTTGGCAGACTCGAGCTCCTGGGCGCGTGCGGAAGCCTCCTTCTCGGCCGTCTCGACATCCTTCTTGAGCTTGCTCTGCAGGGCGGCGATGCGGATCTGGCTCTCCTCTTGTGAAGAGTTTGTCTGGGTACCGAGGTCGTTGATCTTCTGGCGGAGCTCCTTGACCTCCTCGGAGACGGTTGTGTAGTCCTTTTCTTTTCGGGCAATGTCGTCCTCGAGAATGGCAATGGTCTCCTCCTTGTCGACGAGAGACTTTTCGAGAGCGGCCTTTTGGGCCTTGGAGAAGCCTTCCTCACCGCCTGTGGAGGGGAAAACCGAGAGGACGTTTCCCATATCGACGGATATGGCTGGACTGGGTATGATTGATGGGTAAGAGTATGAGGATGGGGACAGAACAGTCGGAGTCGGGCAGGTCAGGTCGGGTCAGGTCAGGGCAGGACAGGACAGTTATTGAAGCTGAGGAAAAGCCTTTCCATGCTACTAGGCCAATTGCCGAGTCACACCCGTCGCTGCGGTGACAAAATGACGCCTGGCCTTTGCCGCGCTTGGGCTCCAGGCCATGTGGGACTAGTGGCGTGATATCCCTGAATGTGACGGAGCTGCTAACCGCTAGTGCCCTCTTCAGCCGCTTTGTCGCGTTGGGCGGGCAGGCGGGAGCGGGAACGGAGGTTGTGAATCTTGTGCGTCTTGTTGTTCTCCAGGCTGTGTCGTGTTGTTGTGATGGCTGCTGTGATGGGATGGTGCTGTGCCACGTGATTGTCCCTCTTGTGCCGCAACACAGTGAATCATGCCCAGATGCCTAATCAGGCCAATGCTTTTTTCTCATCTTCATCTTCATCTTCATCTTCATCTTCAGCTTTCTCTTCCTATCTTCTTCTTCACGGCCAAGGATTGTCTCAGCATCCACCGTTCATGCACGGTTGCCTGTGCGTTGGCTCCTCCTTATGCAACGCCAACCTAACCCAAGGCAGAACATCGTCAACATGCTGATACCCCTGTGGGTCTCACTCACCGCATCGCGGGCCCGTGTTGTCCTTGAGAGGCCTGAGAGGCTTCCCATCCATGCACAATTGCAGCGGTGAATGCTTCTCCACGCAGATCCCATGGGATGACCCTCATATGCACAGGGACAAGCGCGCTTACGTGCGATTCACCACGACAATGACCTGCAGCGTCTCCTCTGTACATGCTATTGCACCTCGCATCACTCACGCACGCGAGTGGACAAGCTGTGCAACATACAGAGTACGCAGTAGGTAGGTAGTTATACTGTAAGATTGCCTACGCGAACAAGAAATGAAGCAATGAAATAGCAGGTCTGAATCCATCTCTCCCATCTTAGCCAGATTGCCTCAATCACAATCTCACTTCTCGGCCCACGTTTTCAGGCGACTTGTCACCGGACATTGGGACCTGCAGCTTGTTCATGCTCTTTGTTTACAACTCCACCACGGCCCACGTTTGTTTACTCTCATCGCGGGCTAACCCACTTACCCTAGAACAACTCAGCTGCCGGCTTGCCAGTTTCACCTTTCCAACCATGATCCCATTGAAAAGTCAGGCCAGTATAACCGTGCGTCTCTCAGAGTAGAAGAGCCCCGCCAACCACGGCGGCAACTCCCTCAACTCCCGCAAACCCAATATTTTGCCTTTGCCGCGATCCCGCTGCACTCCTCTCCGTGCTTTCAGGAGCCGACGGAGACTTGACCGAGTCAAAACTGGTTGATGCGAAAGTCGGCTCCACCAAATTCCCGGAAGACCGAGTCGCAGTCGCGGAGACGGATAGTATGGCCGAGGCCGCGCGAGAAGATCCCGGAGCCGCCTTCAGCTTGTCCACTCCAGCGGTGACGGTAACTGGTGTCTGCTCGTCTAGATATCGAGTCCGAGTGAATGTGAAGGATTCCGTCTTTGACTGACCCGCCGTGCAGACAGCAACGTCTTTTTTTGGGATCAAGTCTACATTCGTAATCTCCATCGCTGGGTACTGTATTAGCCATGATTTCGCGTCAATCCACCCGCGGACGAAGCAGAAATGAGGCTCCTTTTATCTTCATTTCCACGAGATCTATATCGAGCCGACTTACAAATCAAACACCCCCCTATGTGTTCTAATCTTCTCATAGCCAGATGGGAACACGATTGTCGACCGTCCATACGTGACAGTCTCCCCGACGAGGCGGACCCAATCTTCCGTGGCAGTGTCAGGACAGCCGATGGAGACGACGGCCTTGTCAGACTCGACTGAGACAATCGAGCCCATGTAGCCTGTATTATTGGAGGCGTGGCTACCGGGTATAAGGAGGTTTACTGTAGTGGTTTGCGCAGCCAAGGCGGCTGTAGTCATGAGGCCCGTGGCCGCCAGTAAGTGGAGCAGCATTGCTTGATAGCTTCTGGTTTGGAGAAGGAAGAATACAGACGTCCAGTCATGATCCGAGCAAATGTTATGACGGATGCGAAGCATGGATGGGACAAGGATCAGACGCGGGGTTGCAAAGAGACGGATATCAATTCTCCTTGCCGCCTTGGCATCACTCGATATCACAGCGGCAACCCAACACCACGCGGCAATCCAACACCACAGCGGTAACCCATCACCACGGCGGTAAGAGAATTAATTGTCAATACCAATTCCAACGCTAATGCCGTTGCCCTTATCTACAGACAACTCACGCGGCTTACTATACGATTGCAGAGACATGCCGTCCATACAACTATATATCTTCGGTATGAAGCTGTCATTTAGTGCTGCCAGGACCAGGACTCACCAAAATCATGATTTACCCTGTATTGTTCGGCGACTTGAAGGCATCCCAGACCTCTGCGATGCGAAACAACTAATTGGCAATAATTGCGATTCCTTGTGACGTCCAATCTACGATTGATATCTCGACAACCACAGTACACACACATCTGCTAGTTTGGAGCTAAAGAGGTAGGGACGGGAGATCATCCGGGATCCCAGAGTAGAGCAACATGGTGAAACACAATCCACGGTCGTGGTTCAAGGCGGTGGTAGAAACACCAATTGACGCCACAGAATATGGACATGGCATACGTAAGATGCGAAGAGTCTTCTTATCGTCTTTGGACGAGACTTGAGACTAAAAAAATTAGTATATATGTATAGTCTTTGAACGAGATGGCTTCAGTAACGCCTCCTTGACTAAGCGATAACGTCATACAGCCTGGAGAAGGCATCTCGTCCATCAAGAGCTTCCATCGTGTGCGGGGTAAACCCAGACAAGTTTGTTTCACTCTTCCTCTTGAGACAACTCCAACCACCATGGCCATCAAGCCTTTCCACGTGGTCGTCGCCGGCACCGGTGCGGGAACAGGTAAGGCCGACCCACCATGCCCTGCAATGATGAAGCTCACTCTCCAGGACGCGCCGTTGCGCTCCGCTTCGCAAAGGAATACAGCGTCGTCCTGCTTGCTCGACGGCCGGAGAGCTACACCAGCATCGTCGAGGAGATACAAGAGCGGGGGCCACGCAATCGGTCTGACGGCCGACGTGTCGAGCAGGGCCGACGTCGACGCCGCGTTCGAGGTCATTGCCGCCGAGTTGCCAGGCAGCCAGCTCGCAGCAGCCATCTACAACGTCAACGGCGGCTTTAGCAGGAAGCCGTTTCTCGAGCTCAAGGCTGAGGACCTGGACGCGGGTCTGGACGGAACGGTGTAAGATGTCTTTCTATCCGATGATGGCGTAAATCAGTTCTGACAAGATACAGCCGCGCCTTGTTCACATTTGCCCAGAAATCGCTACCGCTGCTCCTCGAGTCTGTATCCACGTCTCCGCGCTCACCAACGCTCGTCGTCACCGGCGCAACAGCAGCCATCAAGGGCTCCGCGTCGTTTGGCTCCTTTGCAGCCGGCAAGTTTGCCCAGCGCGGCCTCGCCCAGTCGCTGGCCCGAGAGTTTGGTCCCAAGGGCGTCCACGTGGCCCATGCCATTATTGACGGGCTCATCGATATCCCACGCTCCAGCAACCTGACGGCCAACGAGGGGGTCGAGGACGGCAAGATTAAGCCTGAAGCGGCAAGTTTTCCTCCATGCGGGGGGGGGGGGGGGGTGTTTTCGTATAAGCTAATTGGGTTGTCGTAGATTGCTGAGAGCTATTGGGCGTTGCATACCCAGCATCGGTCTGGGTTTACGCAGGAGCTTGATATCCGACCGTATGCAGAGACGTTTTAGCCCAATGGGCGTCGAGAAGGGAGCCGAGCTGGGTCTAGTTTTATGATGAAAGACGTGGTGACGCTGAAAAAAGAAGAAAGGGTTGGCGACAATACTGCAGCTCAGGTGCCCAAGTCAAAGTATCAAGTGGAATAAGATATTCATCGCTTGGAAGACAGATAAGAGGACCAATGGTATTATGCTATTAAAGACGGTCTAGTCATCAAGGCTAATGGGAAAACAAAACTATGCAACGCTCAAAGGGCTGCCTATGACTTGAGAGGCTTCTTGATGAAGACGTTTGTCTCCCAGCCGTCAATGTCATCGACCACCGTCTCCTGGACAAGCTCGTAGTGGCCAACCTTGGGCAGGATGACGGCCCAGACCAACCAGTAAATGGCACCGGCGATGAGAATGCCGAAGCCGACGACGCAGTGGATGTAGTAGGGCAGGTCCTCGTAGACGTTTTGGGCGGCGGTTGCGGGCGGGACAAAGGGCGCCACGACGAGGTACAGGTTGCTGAGGGTGAAGAAGATGGCGACGGGCAGGGTGGCCTTGATCGGGGGGTTCCAGTTCCACTCGGTGCGCTTAAAGTACAGGAAGCTGAGGCCGGCGCCGACAAAGACGTTGACAATGGCGAGCGGGTAGGAGATGAGGCTGTCCAGCAGGTTAGCAAGGGGCCGACAAGACCAAAAGAAAAAGGAGAAAACATACTTGAGGATAAAGTTGTACGCATCACCGGGAGGGGGCGCCAGGATGACAATGATGCAAATGAGCCAGTGCTCCAAGAGGCCGGCGAGAGGGGCGTTGAAGGGGCGGTTGCTGGCCCAGAAGCCGGAAAAGGGCAGGATTCCCTCGCGGCCAAGCTCCTGGACAAGACGGCCCTGGGAGAAGATGACACTGAGGACGTTGCCAAAGGCGGACAGGGCGACAAAGACGGACATGGCACGCTCGGCCTGGCCGCCCATGACGTTGCGGAAGAGCAGGGCGGCGACGAGGCGCTTGGAGGCGAGGATCTCGTCCTTGGGGATGGCGGCAAAGTAGGCAATGTTGACGAGGATGTAGAGGACGCAGATGCTGCTCATGGCAATGGTGGAGGCGTACTTGAGGGTGCGGACGGGGTTCTTGGTCTCGCTGAGGGCGTAGTTTGCGTTGGAGTAGCCGACGTAGCTCCAGATGACGTTGTAGAGGGCCATGACGATGCTGTAGGCGCTGGTGCTCGTGGTGCCCTCAAAGGCGTTTGTGAAGTTGTCGGGCTTGGTGTCAATCTTGAGGTGGCCGCCGAGGGCGACGAAGCCGGTGATGATGACGATGAAGATGACGACGAGCTTGATGATGCCGAGGAAGTTTTGCAGGCGGATGCCCCATTTGAGGGCACATCCGTGGATGAGAAAGGCAGCGGTGATGCAGGCCAGTCCGATACCACGCTGGTTCCAGCGCGTCACCTCGACCTGGGCGGCGTTGAGAATGTACTCGCCAAAGACGACTGAGTTGCCCGAGGCCCAGGCGAGCAGCAGGACGTAGCCGGTGTAGACGCCGGTGGCGAGGAACTTGGGGCGGCGGTAGACGAACTCGAGATAGTTCTTCTCACCACCGTTTTTGGGCAGGCCGGTGCCGAACTCGAGGTAGACGGCCATGCCGGCGGCGGCAATGAGCCAGCCAAACACCCACATGAGGAGGGCGAGGCCGACGCTGCCAGACTGCTTGAGGATGGTTGAGGGCGTGGCAAAGATGCCGGTACCAATCATGCGGTTGAAGATGAGCATCGAGGCACTGAAGACGCCAATCTGGCGCTTGGCCTCGCTGGCGGTTCGCCATCGGCCGGCTGGAGAGAGTGTGTTAGTGGGATTGTCTGGGATAGTAGATGTATGAGATGAGATGAGATGAGGTGTACGCACCACTTTCGCCGTCCGAGTCGTGGACATCATGGTCCTGATGGACCTTTTTGAGGTCTTGGCCCATTGTGTATGTGATGATGGAGGAGGAGGAGGAGGAGGAGGAGGAGGAGGAGGAGGAGGAAGACGATGGAAGAGGTCAATATGGAGAGCAGAGGCTGCAGCAAGAAGAGAAGAGCCCCGTCTATTATACATGGCGCGCGCCTGGAACTGCAATGCAAAGTCCCGTAGGGTTAGGACCCACGTAGAGCCGCGCTGGTCTAGAAAGAAGCCAGAAGCTGCTGTCACGGATCATGGACGGCTCGGGCAGCCGGCCAAGTTGCTTCATGGCTGGGGTTGGTGCGGATGGCGGTCGAGCAGAACCACCGAGGACAGGGCCGCCGCAAGCAGCCATTGCCAGCCATGCCGGCCTCGAGGAGAGCCAAGCTGGTGCAAAGCTGGCAGCGATGTGTCATGGTTTCCGCTTCGAGGGCGACCAGGCCGATGACGCGATCTGAGGTGATCGCGAAGTCCCCGCCAGCAACCCAATCAGACTCTGCCCAGGGGCTTGGGCCAGGGCCTAGCGTTGCCTCTGGCTTGTCAGAAAAACCTCTTTTTTCTTTTCCTTCTCTCGCCTTCTCGCCGTCGCTTGCGTGGGGCCGCGTGGGATGTCCGGGCGCCAATCCCACGGGCCTTTTGCTTTGCCAGGTTGCCAGGGGCTCAACTTAGGCTTTGCTGCAAACTCTATCCCATCCATCCAGCATCCTCCAGCATCTTTGTAGACTGCTGCTATCCCGGTCGGCACGGCATGGCGTCTTGCTTTACAAGTGCCCGGCCTCTTGAGCCGCCCGGAGCCGTCAGAAGCCATCATGATGTGACGGCTTCATGTATCAAGATGCTTGTCCATGGCCATTGAGCCATCCAGACATTGCACAATGAGACTATCGCTCATCCTGTCAGCCTGTCTAGACTCTGCAAGTGGATCATCAACCGTCGACTTTGCATCTAGACGCATGCGTCAACCAGCCCAGTTCAAGCCACTTTCACGGCATTTCATGGCATTTCATGGCATTTCATGGCATTTCACGTCATTCACGAGTTTTGCCTGCCGTAGGGTTCCCCCATATCGCCACAACATGGCGCAACCCGTCTCGGTGAGCTGATACGAGGGCCTCCCGAATGCTGCTGACCTTGCAGACGTCCCCCATGCTCCATGCTCCATGCTCCATGCTCAAGGAAATCACATGTAGGCACATGTAGGTCGCAAGTAGCGCCGGCTGGCCGATGGCCCCTGATCATCCCGCGTCCCAATCGAAACTTTATTGGCCTCGAATCCTGGCTGCCCGTGGAAGCGAGGCCTTGGTCCCGATCACGTATAATAGCGTGCTTGCAAAAGGGCCTCGCCAAGAGCATGGAGCTTGTTGGTCTGGGGGGGCTGGCTATGCAGCTCTCCTCACATGGACCTGCCAAAAGCGCAATAGAGCCGTCGTCACGATGGCCACGATGCTGGCCAGACTCTCGGCCGGGAGCGTTCCATCTCCCGTCTTGTCAGTCGTGGTGAAGCTGATGGGATGGTGCCCGTTACGCCCGAGTTTAGGTTTTCCTGGTGCCGAGGGAGCCAAGGGGCACTGACTCGTGGTGTTGGCAGTTTGAAGACGGACATGACTTGGGCCGTAACAGACACAAACATTCACCGTCATGGCTGAGAGTGGTGAATATCTTGAAGAAAAGTCGTCAACCCAATGTTTGTCCTCTCCATCAGACAAATCCTTGCCAATGCTCTACTTACCGCTTTGGGTAACTGGCGATGCTGCCGCAACTGCGCCACAGCTAGCCACAGCCACACTCCCGTCATGGCGGTGGTGGCGTGAGCATGGCTGACCCAACGGTTGGTTGTGGCTTGAGCTGAGCCTCGTCTGCAACCTCTCAATTAACCCAGACGCGTTGATATCGCGTTCCATCGGCATCGCCATCAACATCGCCATCCTCGCCAGTGACGCAATCTCCCTAGCACGGCACAATTGCTTCTTTCCGTAGCTAAAAAACTCCGGCGTGCGCGACATCCTTTTGCTTCAGGCTGCTCGCTCGCTGACGCAATGCTGTCACCGTCGCGATCAGCAGGTATGAGCTTTGGCCAGGCCCAAGACTAGACCAGAACTGACGGACAATCTTGCCAGGCGCAGACCCCTACGACGTGCCCACGTCGCCGCAAAGGCCCAGAGGCAAGGTCTCGCTCGCCGACCTGCTATCCAAGAAGAATGCGGTAACCACGACGGAGACGGAGACGGAGACGGAGACGGAGACGACGACGCAGATTGAGACGGAGACCAAGGTTGAGACGGAGACGGAGACCAAGACGGAGATTCAGATTGACGTCGGCAATTCAGCAGTCGAGCCGGAGCAGCAAGGAGCGACGGAAGCCACCGAAGTCGAAGTCGAAGCCGAAGCTGAAGCCCCCGAAGCTGCCGTGGACGGCGCCGACAATGACAATGTCGACAATGTTGACGGCGTTGACGGCGCTGTGACCGACGTGGCCGACAAGGCTGATAATGAACCTCCCAGTCCTTCTGTCGACGACGCCCAAGACGACGCCGACAAGCCGAACGGTGAGGGTGAAGGTGCAGGCGAAGGCTCAAGCTCCAGCACACCCTCGGAAACACAAGCGACGTCAACCACGGCCGACGACAGCAAGAACAAGACGGCAAACTCGGCGCGCGAGCCCCTGGAGCTCAAGGTCGAGTCCTTTGAGCAGCACCGCATAGACGAGGACCTCGCCACCGTCGACATACTCGTCAAGTGGGAAAACGGCGAGACGACGTGGGAGCCCGAGTGGAGCCTGCAGACGCAGGTGCCGCATCTCGTCTACAAGTACTGGGACCAGGTGGGCGGCCGCGAAGAGGCCACCGGCCTCGACATCTACCACGTCTTCCGCCTGCTCAAGCGCACGCTGCCGCCCAAGGGCAAGCGGCCCAAGTACTTTGTGCAGTGGGTCGGCTACCGCCGCACCGAGGCGACGTGGGAGCCCGAGCAAAAGATTGGCGAGATTGCGCCCGAGGAGAAGATGCGGTTCGAGGCCAAGCATGGTCCCCCCGGCGGCAAGCGCGCCAGCGAGGGCGGCTCGCGGCGGGCAAAGAAGAGGGCCAAGCTGTCGGACGACTGAGGGCGATGGGCGAATGTGTGATGGATGTAGTGTCTCTTGGATATTTTACAACAATTTAGTGAGCGTTCAGCATGTTGGACGATGCCAGAGTCTAGAGTCATGGCAAGATCTAGAGGTCAAAGCCGCCAGGCCAACACGATATTGAATATCGTGCTGGCTGGCGGCAGGGCACATTGGCTTCTGTGGTGTACTTGAAGAAAGACGGAGGCTTGGCCGTGCCTCTTTTGCTCCGTTGTTGGAGACCTTGTATATGAAGGAGTTGGAAAAACGAATGGGGCCAAGGGGGGGTTTCTCTATACATATTGAATAGGAAATTGAGTCTTTTCTTATTTATTTGCCCGTGACTGCGGCCTGCTTCTATCCTTTTAACTTCTAATTGCCCGTTTCCAAACTGTGTATGCATACCCGCGCCAGGCTGTCTTTGCTCTTGAAACATGTCTAGAAATGGAACAAGTACATTTTGATTGCCGTCTTTTGGCCGAGTCCATCAGGCAGACTCTGTCCTCGTCTGGTCATCCTCGACCAAGTGGCTCTCATCGTCCTCCTTGTCCTGGGGCTTGGCCTTGATACCCGGCCAGCGACCGTGATCCTCCTTGAACCGCAGGGCCGAGAACTGCGCAATGACAACGAGCCAGTAGACGTTGTAGGCAATGACGGAGCCGTACGTGGCCGAGTTGTTCCAGCCAAGGACGGCGTTGAAAATGGCCCAGCCTCCGCCGCCGTTGAGCTGGGGGTTGCAGCACTGGTCAAGTTAGTTTCAGGGTCTCCATGTCAAAAGGAAAAGGTGAGACGTACGTTGACGTGCCAGATGCTCCGGTCAATGTCGTAGGATCCAGGCCCGTCGCCGAGCTCGGCAGCATCGCCTCCTACTACCTTGTTCCACTGCTGCTGCTCAATCAGCCAGATGGCGCGGGAGAAGAGGCCGGCAGCGACGAGGTAGAGCAGACAGGTCGACGCGACGAGGAAGCTCTGGAGTTTGGCAGATGAACCGCCCCTGGACATGTTAGCGGGACGAAAGATGCCATGCTGGATTACACTTACTTGAACAGAGCAAAGCCTACGAGCGAGCCAAGCAGTAGACCGGCCACGACGGGCAGGGGCACGGCCGAGACGGGCGCGGAAAAGGAGACGCCGGCGACAAAGACGATGCCCTCGATGCCCTCGCGGAGCACCGTGACAAAGGGCAGGACGAACATGGCGTACTTTTCAAAGAGATTTGCGAACCAGGCGCCGCGGCCGGCGTGAGGCGAGGCGACGGGGTCGTCAATGGCCTTTGCCAGCTTGGAGCGCCACTTGTCCTGCATGCGGCCGACGCGCAGCAGGGCGCCGCCCATGATGGTGATGATGACGGCCGAGATGAGGGAGAAGACGGCCTCGTAGTAGTACTCGTGGTCGGCCCAGGCGTCGGTGCCGAGGCCGTAGAAGAGGCCGATGATGATGCCCGAGGCGACGAGGCACAGGAGGAAGCCCAGGGCGGTGCCGAGCCAGACCTGCAACGGTCAGTCATGGCCAGTTCGCATCTCAAGCCGAGTAGTCACATCCATCTAGACGAGGTCGTTACTTACCTGCGTACGCAGAGCCTGGTAGACCTTGGCATCGCGGGGAGAGCCGTCGAGCGTCTGCTTCAAAAAGGCCAGCAGCACCGAGACGATGATGGCCGTCTCGAGCGTCTCGCGGAAGACGACGACGAAGACGGGGACGGAGAAGAGCTCGCGAGCCATGATGACCGTCTATGAGATGACTCGGGTATAATATGTTATGAGTGAGAGTTGCTTCGTGAATCCCACGATCAGATAAAGGTCGGCGTGAGGCGATCGCGGGTCATCTGATATTGTGCGGCCCACCAAAAAAAGTGCGGCTTTTCCTCCTCCTCCACCTCCTCTACGCCGCCACTAGCTGGCTTGGCCCTGGCTGTGAAAATTATCGCGCATCGGTACGGCATCCTTGAAGAGAAAAGCGAGATTGGATCGCACAAAGAGGCTTCAACGCGGTGTCGAGACGGGGCTAGACTGAAGCAGCAGACCTGGAGTGAAGCCAGCATCACGACGAGTCGTCTTCTCTCAGCTATAACTCCACCACCACTTGGCCAGCCAACAACTCCCGAGTTGCTCTGCATTACTTATCAGATTGATAAGATTCCCTCGTGTCACCGTCTTCTCGCTCCCTCGCTAGCTCCCGCTTGGCGCAGTCCTTGCCGTTGGTCTGGGCTCATCCTCTCCATTCCCTACTTCTCATCTCGTCTTCACGACGTCTGCAGTTGATGCTGCCGGCTCTCTAGACAACATCTCACATCATCACCACTCTGGAACCATGCTGGGCCACTCCCGCTCTCTCGCCGCGGCTCTCGCGTGCTGCCTCTCCCCAGCTCTCGCGGCCACCGTCTCGTACGACTTCAACATTGGCTGGGTCAGGGCCAATCCCGATGGCGCCTTTGAGCGGCCGACGATTGGCATCAACGGCCAATGGCCCATTCCACGCATCGAGGCCAATGTCGGCGATACCATTCTCATCAACGCCCACAACCAGCTCGGCAACCAGAGCACCTCGCTGCATTTCCACGGCCTGCTCATGACGGGCTCTACCCACATGGACGGCCCCTCGTCCGTCTCGCAGTGTCCCATTGTGCCGGGACAGTCGTTTCTCTACAACTTTACGGTAAGACACGTCTCCGTTTCTTACACGACACCCACCGTGCTGACATTGGCCGTGTAGATTACCCAGCCGGGCACGTATTGGTACCACTCTCATACCGAGAGCCAATACCCAGACGGTCTCCGCGGCCCTCTCATCATTCACGATCCCAAGTCGCCATTCAAGGGAAAGTATGACGAGGAGCTTGTGCTGACGCTCTCGGACTGGTACCACGAGGAAATGCAGCTTCTTCTGCCCCAGTTTGTGAGCAAGGGTAACCCCACGGGCGCAGAGCCTGTTCCCCAGGCTGCCCTCATGAACGAGACGCAGAACCTCAAGGTGCCGGTAGAGACGAGCAAGACGTATTTCCTCCGTCTTATCAATATCGGTGCCTTTGCTGGCCAGTATGTCTGGATCGAGGGCCACAACATGTCCATTGTCGAGGTTGACGGTGTCTATACTAAGCCAGCCGAGGCGAGCATGGTCTATCTTTCTGCCGGACAGCGATGCAGTGTCTTGCTTACTACCAAGGACCATACGAAGGGCAACTTTCCCATTGTCGCGAGCATGGATACGGTAAGGATTACAAAAAGACAGACAGACCATGGGCGGTGGATTGCTAACAACTGATTTCTTTCTAGACTCTCTTTGATGTTATGCCCGACGACCTGAACTGGAACGTCACCGGCTGGCTTGTATACGACGAGGCCAAGTCTCTCCCTAGCCCTGCGGTCGTTGACGAGTTTGACGAGTTTGACGATATGGATCTTGTTCCATATGACGAGATGGAACTTCTGCCGGAGCCGGACTACACCGTCAAGCTGGATGTGGTCATGGATAACCTAGGAGACGGCGCCAACTATGCCTTCTTCAACGACATCACCTACCGCCCGCCCAAGGTCCCAACTCTCTACACGGCCCTGACTAGCGGCGAGCTGGCTACCAACTCGCAAGTCTACGGCAAGTACACCAACACGTTTGTGCTCGAAAAGGACGAGATTGTCCAGGTAGTCGTCAACAACAAGGACGACGGGCGCCATCCCTTCCACATCCACGGCCACCACTTCCAAGCCATCTCCCGAAGCGCCGAGGACGCAGGCCTCTTCAACGATACTCTCGGCGACTACCCCCAAACGCCCATGCGTCGTGATACCCTCGTCGTCGAGGGCAACGGACACATGGTGCTGCGTTTCAAAGCCAGCAACCCTGGTAAGAAAAGCTCGACTGGTTGCCACCATTCTTTGCTCTGCTAACCCATTTCCAAAGGTGTCTGGCTGTTCCACTGCCACATTGAGTGGCACGTCTCGTCGGGCTTGATTGCCACCTTTGTCGAGGCGCCCCTGGAGCTGCAGAAGACGCTCACGCTGCCCAAGAACCATCTCGATGCGTGCAAGGCTGCCAATGTGCCCGTGGCTGGCAACGCTGCGGCCAACACGGATGATCTGCTCAATCTGACTGGCGAGAATGTGCCGCCGCCACGCCTACCAGCTGGGTACGTATCCCATAGAAGCAGACGTGCCCTATTCACTCCCCCCCCCCCCCCCATCGTGGTCTCGTACTGACTCGGCTAGATTCACCCTCCGCGGTATCGTGGCTCTGCTTGTCAGCACAGCCATGGGCATAATCGGAGTCTACGTCATTGCATCGTATGGCATGGCCACTCCCGGCGAGAACAACAAGAGCCCCGAGCGAGAGCCTCTCCTGGCCACGCCCGACGCCGCGGGAGCTGCTGGTGCCGACGAGGCCTCGGACGTTGCGCCAGCGGACGATGGAGATGCGCAGGCTCGCAGATAGTCGAGTCCTCGTTTCATAGCAAGGGATCGTAACGCTGAATAGAGTAACAACTTGAAATGTGCTTTTCCTGGTGCCAGCCATCTGGCAAGGACGTGAGTGCTAGATGGCATCTACGTACAAAAGGCCAGAGGCCGTCAAAACCTTGCAACGCCAAACCCCAAACTCTGCGTAATACTATCCCAGGCGCCCATCCAACCTCCTTTTTGTCAATCATCAAAATGAGCCGTCACCCTCTTCCCCTTGACCTCATCATCCTTATCCTTCCCCTTGGCTTCACCTCCCTTCTCCGACCCCGGAACAAGCTCTGCCGCAGGATATCGCGACGGCTGGCGCAGATGCTCGGGCGTGCCAAAGACGCGTGTCTCGTTGGCGCCATAGTCCCGCTGGGCAATCTTGCGACGGCAGTTCCTGCAGTAGTGGCCGACGTTGGACTGCCAGTGCAGCTTGTAGGGCGCAATGGCTCCAAAGGCCGTGGTGAGGAAGAGGGCCGCGGCCGATGCGCTGGAGTCGTGTTAGCACTTTGTTGGGGGTTCGTCTAGACTGGGACATACTGAGTCTTCCGCGAGGCCTTTTTCCTCACCTCCGTCTCCGTCTGGCGCAGGCAAAACGGGCAGTCTACCGCGTCGGATTGGGTCCCCAGGAGATGCAGAGGCGTGACGGTCCGCAGAGCCATGTTGGCTTCGCCCTTGACCGGGATGGCCGCGCTGCTGTAGGGGCTGGCGTGCTGTGTTGGCGGCGACGGGTAGTCGAGCTGGGACAGACGGTCGGAGCTGGCGGCGTAGTTGGTCGGCGTGCCCAGGACGGCGTTGGGCCGGTTGAAGCTATCGTGGTTCCAGGGGACGGACGGCTCGTGCGTGACAACCTCGGGCAGGGCGCCATCGTCGAGATGGGAGCTGCCATTATGTGAGCTGGGATCTCCTTTTTTCCTCGACGAGTCTTGCTACGCACCGGCTTGGCTTCACAGCATCTGCAGTCTTGTCTTGTGTGTCGGGGGCGTACCGCGCAACCTTTTCGTCGAGGATCGGAGACACGGTCGTATGCGGCGGATGCGAGTCGGACGGCGAGTTTGAGTACGAAGGCGGCGGCGACTCGGGCGAGTGCTGTTGTTCTGGCGATGGCATCGACGTGGCGGGAGCAGGGCCAATCTGACGTGTAGGAGCCTCGGGTGCCATTGATGGTTGACGGATTCCAAGAGGAACAGAGAGTGATGCCCGGGGACGTGTTTACAATCTGGGGAACCCTCCAACAAAAGAGAAACCGAATGCTTCTTCGGCGATGCTGGTGACAACCCCTGCTTAGTGCATTCCTTGGTCCTCATACGCCCGCCCGCAGTGTTACTTCCAAGCACAGCCAACGGGCACATGTTGGTCAGACGTCAATGGATTGATGCTTAGTCTCCGAGTCCATCGGCCTATGGCGCCGCGTCGAACCAGTTTGTTGGCTGCGGGGGGTCAACGTGAGCCCTGGCCTGGAAACGCCTTGCAAGGCGTCTGGGAATCCCTGCACTGCCGCATGCCGACGCCGTCGCTTACGTGGCTCCATTGGCTGAGTAGCGGACAAGGCGGTTAGGGATGGGATGGATCAGGAGATAATTTGCAATGGGCGATCGGCAAGTCGGCTGTTTCTGCAAGTGTGGCAGATATATTGGATGCGGTAGGCTGGTGTTTAGTTCAGAAACAAGATCGAGGTGGCTATGGCGGGAAGGTGACCATTTCCATCAATGACGAGGTATAAGATTCATCTTCACTCTTCGCAGGCAGCGTGCGTATGAGCTTGGTCATGTTGATGTCGAAATCCAGGAACCAGCACGAATCACGTCTGATACAGCAACAAGGCGTCAAGAGATATCTTCCTATCGCCTGCCCAGCCAAGCCATCCCCAAACAACTATACAGACCATGTCAATGACCAGGTCGGAGTGACTGGCTCTATACAATTGATCTGCTGGTCCAAGTATAGTCTCTTGGAATGGCTTGCTCTAAGCCATGGCAAAAGTACCCGTCTTGATGTTAGAAAGGTGTCGCCTCGGGATAAATTGCTTAGTCAATTGCAACCGGGTCATCTAAGCAAAGAGATTTCTGCTAGGGTCTCATAAGCAGGTATCCAGTATACTATACTGACGATGGAACTTCCTGATGCCAGAACTCGGCACATAGTTATGATTGATGTATACACTGAAAAGTAAGGATCGCGACTCTTGACGTGCACTCTTCCACAAACACTCTCAAAACAACATGGCTTGCTAAATACAACATGACCTTGATAAATACAAGGCGGAAAGTTAAATGTGTTCAATCCATCACTGACAGTATGCTAGGCTAGTCGTATCACCTGCTGGCACTGACCGTCTCAAACTTCTCACGACATGCCAACAACCTGGTAGTTGAAGTTGCAGAGAGGAGCCGAGTTGGAAACCTATCAGAAGCGGGTTAGCATGAGAATAGTCACCAAAGAATCTGTCAACTTACCTCGAGAGGTCCCTCCCCTCCGATGATCCTGTTTCCTCCGTTGCGGACCTCGACATTCACCTTTCCAGTGGCGAGGCCGACAAAATTGAACTTGTTGTAGCCCTCATTCAGCGGCTGGCTGCCGAGCTCCTTGTCGCCGCTACGGGCTACGACAGAGAGGCCGCTCTGGCCCCGGGCCACATATACAACACCCTGAGATAATGTCAGCTCAAGTTTCCAGCTGGCTAGTTGCTGGCTGTACGCACCGTAACCTCATCCTCCGTGTTCTCAACACCATCAGGCTTCCCAATCGGATCACCAGAGCAGTCCCCGCCCTTGAGGAGGGTGTGATGCCAGAAACCACCCTGAGCCGGCTTATCGTTGGTGGGCACCAGACCCTGGGTGTTTGTATCACCACGCTTCCAGCCCTGGATAAAAGGCCCAAAGACCTCCGAGTATCCCCGGTGGTCGAAGCCCTTGGTGTAGGCCTCAATCGCCGTGTTGCCTCCCAGGGCCTCGGGCCAGGTGTGGCCCATGTAGTGGCTCTCGCCGGCATCGTTCCACGTCTGGACCTCGATAAAGTCGGGCTGCACCTCGAGCAGCTGCTCGATGCGGAACTCAAGGTTCTGCGCGCCCCGGCGGAACCAGTTGTTGCCCTGATCCATGTGCTTGAACTGCAGCGGCGACATGCCCATCATGAAGAGCTTGCCGGCGTTTCTGGCGGCGGTCTGGAACTTCTTGTCCTGCGCGGTGGACACGATGACCTTGCCCTCTGAGGTTTGGGGCCAGGAATTCCAGTTGAAGATGCCATCCTGCGTGGTCAGCACCGCTAATCGGGGTTGAGTTGGTCGAGTGGCTTACAAGCTCTCCGTGCTGGTCGAAGACGTTCTCAGAGGCTTCGCCCTGGTAGAATGACGGGATGATGAGGATATCGCCGACCTTGTCTCGCAGGCCTCTCCACTGCTCGTTGGGAACGGACTCGCCCTAGATTCAATGTTAGCACCCGTCACTTTGTTTCATCGCCAACAATGTCACATACGCCAAAAGTGCTGACAAGCGGTTTGCCTAGACAGAGTCAGCCAGAATCGCCATGATACATGCCACGACCTACCATTGTGCGAGTAGTAAGACCGGCGACCCAGGTACTTCTTAAGATACTCTGCGTATTCGTCGGGGCTCTTGAAGTAGCTGCCGCTCATGTCAAAGGAGAAGAAGATCTTGAAGCCCTCCTTGTCGGCCGAGTTGAACAAGAAGTCGACGGTCGACTCGGACCAGGGAGCGAATTGATCTGCAGTAATGTTAGATGTCGCCTTTTTGCGCACACAAGCGAGCAGATCGCACCAAAATTGATGGCAAAGGCATCCAGGCCCATGTTTTTGGCATCGACGACATCCTGCCTGACGTGGTCCTCCTGGATCCCGCCAACCTTGACGAGAGTTAGCAGCGACGACGAGATGATGGCGGGGCCAACTAACCATGTAATGCGCAAAGCTGATGCAAATGTTAGCAAAGATGAGCAGCCCGGAATGTATCAAGTTCTGCTCTACTTACATGGGCTTTCCCGCGTTTTGACGGGGAATGACGGCGCCGAGGGCACTGGCAGCCAGGCCGGCCAAGAGACAGAAACGCGTGGACCACATGCTGAAGAAGGAAAAAGAAGGTGAATAGAGCTGAGATGCTTGATGCACAGTTCTCGATTCAAAAAAAAAAAAATCGCCAGTGCCAGTCCGACGGTATTTATCCATTGAGATGCATTCATGCAATAGGATCCATGTTCCCCGTCAACTGGAGGGAACCAACACTCTGCGACAGTTGAGCCAGGATCGTCGGTTTCGCAGAAACAACATTTGCCCCCCGGAGCAGTACAAGGATACAGCATAGGAATCATCTACGTATATATGGTACAGTAATAGGGCAGCATGTCTAGGAAATGGCGCGCGGTTGAGCTCCCAGCAAAGCGGGGCCGTTGAGGAGCGGGACGATCGATCCCCCAAGTTGGCGTCATCCGAGTCTCTCGGACATGATTAGAGTTGCCCATTGGGGACGATCGTCTGGGTTTGGGCTGGTATAAGGATCACCCTCAGGATCAACTCGCATGGCTACACGCAGCAAATGAAGTTGGTCGGTGGCTGCACGGGATGTTTACAGATTGAACACGGCGGGATTGGAAGGATTGCATCCCAAAACACTACTCGTTTTCTATAAACTCATCACCGTCCCAGCCTCCGTGCTCGATTGAGCTTCTCCCGCGCGGCTCAGTCCACTTTGACTGGCACTTTGTGATACCTCACCACCTCGACGCCATGCTCGTCAAAGGTGCGATCGGCGACGACCTTGTATCCGCCAAGACGAGGGAGCACCTTTGTCCAGATGGCCCAGTAGACACCTCCGAGCAGCAAGACTCCGACGCCAACGACTGGGAAGATGTAGTACGGGTAGCCGTCGGCGTTCCAGTTGCCCTCGGGCGGGATAAAGGGCACGAGCGCAAGGAAGACGTTGCACAGAAAGTAAAGGATGGAGATGGGCAGATAAGTATGCCACGGCGAGGCCCAATTCTCCGATTTCTTCCACTGCAGATAGACGAGGCCAGCCGTGACAAAGGCGTTGATCCAGGCACCGGGGTACGTGTACCTAAGCAAACGTGTGAGCAAGCAATGCAATGGGCCCCCAGACTGAAGGATTCAACGTACAGGTTGGTGATGAAGTTGTATGCAGGTCCCGCAGGGGGAGCCACGAGGACAATGACAGTCACAATCCAGTGAAGGAATAACTAACGCACGATTAGCTCAGATCCTATAACTAGATACTTACTTTCGGAGTTGCACCAAGAACATACCGAAGCTGCCGGCGCATTAAACGGCTTGTTGGACGCCCAGAACCGACTAAAAGGCAGCATCCCTTCCTTGGCCAGCTCCTGGTTTAGGCGCGAGTGGGCAAAGGAAACCGCCAGGACGTTGCCCATGTTGCTGAGGGCGACAAAGGCCGGCAGACTGCGAGCGGCGGCCCCTGCGCCAAACATGTTGCGGAAGAAGAGGCCGGCCACGATGACCTCGGACTTTGCCAGGTCCGACTTGGGGATGGCGGCAAAGTAGGCGACGTTGGCGAGCACGTAGAGGATGGTGACGCCGCCAATGGCGAGGGGCGCGGCAATGGACAGCGTCTTGCGCGGGTGCTTGAGCTCGCCGAGGACGTAGTTTGCATTCTCCCAGCCCTTGTAGCTGTAGATGATGTTGAGCAGCGCGTTGGAGTAGGCGTAGACGCCGCCGGCGCTGTACCCGTCGCCGTCCTCCATGCGGAAAGCATTGTCAAAGTTGTGCGGCTTGTCGATGCGCAGCCGGCCCGCGAGCGCCGCGAAGCCGGCAAAGACGATGAAGAGCAGGATGACCACCTTGAAGACGCCCAGCACGTTGAACAGCCGGATCCCCCACTTGGGCAGCACCGCGTGGAAGACGACGGCAAACGTGGTGCACGCGATGCCGATGCCGCGAGCTGCCCAGCCGTCGGGAGACTCTCGTCCAGACGCGAGGAGGACATATCGCCCAAAGGCCAGGGCGTTGCCCGAGGAGAAGCCCAGCAGAATCATCTGCGAGGCCAGGACGCAGGTGGCCAGGTATTTCGGGTGGCGGTAGACGCGCTCGAGGTAGTTCTTTTCGCCGCCGGATCGAGGAATCGCGAGGCCAAACTCGAGAAAGACGCTCATGCCGAACAAGGTCAAGACGCCGCCAATAACCCAGAGCATGATGGAGATGCCGACTGAGCCCGTGGCAGCAAAGATGCTAGACGGCGTGGAGAAGACTGACAAACAAGATGTCAGCAAGGAAGCTCTCACGATGCAGTTGGAGAGAGAGCAAATGAAGCCCTCACGATGCCGAGTTGGAGAGACCTACTTCCGGTTCCAATCATCTTGTTGAGAATCAGAAAGACGGAGCCCGTGATGCCAATCTTGCGGTCTTCAGTATACTCGTATCGTTGCGCCTCAATCGTGCTCCCATTGTCGCCGACTTGCTCATCGTCGCTGCGGCTGCCGACCTTGGCGCCGCTTTCGCGTACCGGCGTCTTTGGATACTCGGCCATGGTGTAGATTGGAGATGGCCCTAAGCTTGCATGTTCGAAAGGCTTTTGACGAGGTCAAGAGCTTTAATATCCAGACCTCCCCCTAGCTACCCTCCCAACTCACCGTCTGATGCTCTTTCGCGCCATTGATTATTCGACTGACGCAAGGCTAGACGAGGCGTTAGACATGCCATTGCCTCTACGGCCGTATCTGGCAGGTCCCTAACTTGGGCCATGGACGAGCGTGGCGGCCAGTCGGGATAATGGCAATGTAACCACTTGCAGGCATCCAGAAGCGCCTCTGGAGCCAGGCTGCCGCTCCTTTGGGCAAGGATATGCCCCTGGATCTGGCCTGTTTGAACGGCCTAGACACTGGCAAAGACTTGGCAAGACGATGGCGACATCTTGCCCTGGCCTCACGGCATTGTTTGTGTTGGACGGTGCAGGGCTCTACACTCTGTATGGCTAGGGCTCGTCGGCTGATATCCAAGCGATGTCTTGGAGTTGCATGTCAGCCGTGGCCTTTGTGGGCTTCCCGATTAAGCTTATCAAAAGCCCAGGGCCAAGAATAAGCTTGTTCATCGAGGCGTCGTGGAGTCGACCGGAGGATTACAGTCGTTAGCGTCGAGGCTTGAATTAAACCCGCCATCCTGGTCAACGAGTGTATCCATACAGGGGCTAACTTACCCCAAGCAAGGGAATAGCCATCTTCCATGCCTCCTCTTCTTTTGACTTGGCATTTATGAGCCGTATTTGCAGGGATATCTCAATCTGTCTAGGGTGGCCGCAATGTTCTGTGCTGACGACTTGATTACATTATAAACCTCTTTCAGCTCGCCGTTTCTGGACAACAAAGAAGATGCCAAGCTTCCATGATTGATGCCTAGATGACGATTTATTCCTTGACAATCGATGATTAGGCTAGCTTATTGACAATCCTTTCTGCTCCATGGATTTACCGTAGAGTATCAACCACAAATCAAACGTCTATACCTTCAGCTACTCCAAGAGAAAAGAACTGGAAATTGTGACAATGTACGCGCAAATGGACCGTGAATGCATGTAGATCTTGTGAGCCGTAGAGCGAACATATCGCCCCTCATCCATGACCGCCTAATTGATCATATCATCATTTCCTTGGCCGACCAGGGCCTCATCTCCCGTCTGCAATCTACATTTCCATCGCTTTACAAAGCATCCTCATCAACGTCAGCATCAGAATGTCCACGACCACGCAGCTTGAGCCCGTCGCCTACGAGCTTCCAGATCAAACCTCACCAACTCCCCTGGACGAGGAACCCCCTGCACAGGACAAGATCGACCGAGCAGATGTCTTCCGCGTCTTTAGCGCTGCATTCGCCTTCTTCGTCGCCGGGGCCAACGACGGCAGCATTGGCGCGCTGGTGCCATATGTCATTCGCGACTATGGCATCAACACGGCCATAGTCTCCTCAGTGTGCGTCCATCCCGCCACACACACACACATATACATATATATATGTATATATATATGTGTGTATATCCATCTGGACGTCAATAACAATGGCATAGCTACGGCGCCAACTTCATGGGCTGGTTCTCCGCCGCCCTCACAAACACCCATCTCTGCCAGGTCCTCAACCTCGGCTCCATGCTCACCCTCGGCGCCGTGCTGCAAGTCGTTGCCCACGCCCTGCGAGCCTGGCGCCCGCCCTTTGCCCTCTTCGTCGTCACCTTTTGGCTCGTCAGCCTGGGCCAGGCGTACCAGGACACGCAGGGTAACACGTTTGTGGCCGGCATCAAGGGCTCGCACCGCTGGCTCGCCTTTATCCACGCAATGTACATGGCCGGCTGTCTGTGCGGGCCCTTTGTGGCGACGGGCGTGGCCTCGGCTGGCGAGACGTCGCGATGGTATCTCTTTTACTGCTTCCCGCTCGGCTTGGGCGTTGCCAATGTGGCCTTGACGAGCATTGCGTTCCGTCCTCGCCTCAAGCCCAGTCGCGAGGGTGCCGTCAACGCCGGTCCTGATGCTGGGCAGTCGACGACGGGCGGCGCAGGGCAGTTGATCAAGGAGACGCTCAAGACGCGGAGCGTGTGGTTGCTCAGTCTCTTCTTCTTCTTCTTCCTTGGCGCAACCCTCACCGCCAGCGGCTGGGTCGTCGAGTACCTCGTCCAAGTCCGCAACGGAGACCTGGCCAAGATGGGTTATGTCCCAGCAGGCTTCAGCGGAGGTTCGTTGCTGGGAAGACTTGTCCTTGCCGAGCCAACGCACCGATGGGGGGTTCGGAGGATGATTTTTATATTTGCCGTCCTCGGTATCGGCCTTCAGCTCTTGTTCTGGCTGTACGTCTCAAGTGATATATGGCCCATGCAACAGTGAACTGACACCAAGCAGAATCCCCAACATTATTGCGGCATCCATCTCCATCAGCTTGCTCGGCTTCTTCATGGGCCCGTTCTTTGCAACTGTAAGACTCCCCATGTCCATCTCCCCACAATCGCAAGCTGACTTGCCCAGGGCGTCTCGGTCGGGGCAAAGCTATTTTCGCCCCGAATCCACTCAACCGCGCTGGCCTTTGTCTTCGTCTTTGCACAGCTTGGAGGATGTCTCTTCCCCGTCGTCACCGGCTTCGCTGCGTCCTACGCCGGCGTCGGCGTGCTACAACCCGTCCTGTGTGCCCTCTTGGGCGCAACGGCCATTAGCTGGCTGTTTGTTCCCAAGCCCAAGGAGAGCGACAATAATGCGCTGCATCGTGAATAGTCATTGGGTGGCGTCCAAAGTCGGCTTTCTCGGATACCACTTGAGGAATGCCTTGGTTACTCGGAGCATTCGGGAACCATTTGCGAGAGGGCATTCACATGAATCAACATCTTGTCGTCATGTTCTGCTTATTTCCGGACTGGCCCGGATTTTCTTGCTAACATGCATGATGCATCCTCCACCTCATCATCCCCGCGGAGCTAGACTACATGACGCCCGGCAAGTTTCATATCGGAGGCTAGAATTGATGCCGATGGGGTTGGACGGAATGGATAATAAGCCCAAGTTGCTGCTTCCACGTAGTTATATGTCAGCGCAATTGGCTGTTTTCATAGATCAATTCATCCCTAGCCATGACCGTAGTTTCACTACTTGTTCGATCGCGACCTGTTCCGCAAAGCTCGGCCTGGCTGTGCACCATCACGATAGCACCCAGACGTCATTTCACACCGGGCAGAGCTACATGGTCCCAATCAACTCAGTCGAAGCTCTTCAGATCCGCCGACGATGCCGTCGCAGACCTAAAGAGCGGCTCAACCATCCTAAGCTCCGGCTTCGGTCTCTGCGGCGTTGCAGGCGCGTTTCCAACTTCTGCTCGTGTAATGAGACCTCTACTAACAGCCAGCTTTGCTATTTAGATACTCTGATCGCCGCCATTCAACGCCGAGGACCCGACTCGCTCCACTCCCTCACAGCCGTCTCCAACAATGCCGGCCAGGAGGGCAGAGGCGGTCTTTCAATCCTGACAAAGTCTGGTCAGCTCAGCCGGCTGGTCCTCTCCTTTCTCGGCGGCAACAAGGCGCTCGAGAACAAGTATCTCACCGGGCAGTTGGCCATTGAGCTGTGTCCGCAGGGGACGTTGGCGGAGCGTATCCGAGCTGCTGGTGCCGGGATCCCTGCCTTTTTCACGCCCACTGGCGCCCGTAAGTGCAGCCAAGCCATCTGAGTTGTCGTGGATTAACATATGTAGACACACTTCTCCAGGATGGCGAGATCCCTGTGCGCTTTGATGCATCAGGAGCCGTCGTCGAAAAAGGTCGGAAGAGGGAGGTCCGCGAGTTTAATGGCAAGCAGTTCCTCATGGAGACTGCACTCCCGGGCGACATTGCCATTCTACGAGCGTCAAAGGTTGACAAGGAGGGCAACTGCGTCTTCAGGTACTAAACTCCATCATCTAGACTCTCACTCTGGATGCTGTTGATTCTAACAAACTCCAGATACGCCACCAAGGCGTTTGGTCCCCTCATGGCCAAGGCCGCCAAGCTGACCATTGTCGAGGCGGAGCAAATCGTCGAGATTGGACAAATCGACCCCAACGACGTCGACCTGCCGGGCATCTTTGTCGACCGCATCGTCCCCTCGACTGAGAAGAAGCAAATCGAGGTGCTGAAGCTGCGCGACGACGCAAAGTCTCCAGCGCCTTCGAGCGAGGCACAGCAGCGTCGCAACCGGATCGCCAAGAGGGCTTCCAGAGAGCTCAAGCAGGGTTTCTACGTGAACCTGGGAGTTGGTAAGTCTGATAGAACAGTCAGAGCTGGGATATAGAGACTAACAGAACCAGGAATCCCTACCCTGGCTGTGTCGTTTCTGCCCAAGGAGCGCAAGGTCTGGGTCCAGTCGGAAAACGGCATTCTTGGAATGGGTCCCTACCCGACGAAAGACCAAGTTGACGCGTGAGTAGACATGTCTCTAGAAAGCCCAAGTGCTGACATTTACGTTGTAGCGACATTGTCAATGCCGGAAAGGAGACGGTTACTCTTGTGCCTGGAGCCTCGTGCTTTGACTCTTCGGAATCATTCAGCATGATTCGCGGCGGACACGTTGACGTATCCATCCTCGGAGTAAGTTCCCCCCATTCAACAACCGTCTGAGACGACAATCTAACAGTACCAAGGCTCTACAAGTCAGCGCAGCCGGCGACTTGGCCAACTACATGATGCCCGGAAAGATCATGAAGGGCATGGGCGGCGCCATGGACCTCGTGGCCAACCCGGAAAAGACCAAGATTGTCGTAGCGACCGAGCACGTGGCCAAGGACGGCTCGTCCAAGATTGTGCAGACGTGTAGTCTGCCGCTGACGGGGGCTCGAGTGGCCAGCACCATCATCACCGATCTTGTAAGTCGCCGGCCCGTCTATCGGGGTGTGGGATACAGCAGCTAACATTGAAGATAGTGCGTATTCGAGGTTGATCGGAAGCAAGGCTCTCTGACGCTTACCGAGCTTGCGCCCGGGGTTACGGTGGACGAGGTGAGGAGCAAGACTGAGGCCGACTTTGCCGTGGCGGAGAGGCTGGAGACGATGGAATGATACCCATGCAGACAGGATCCTTGTAGATAGATGGACCACCCAAAGAAACATGATCCAGTTGTGTTGGATATCATCTAGAGAAAGCTGGTCCAACTTGTTTGTGTTGAACTCGACCCGAGAATATCGCACTCCAGAAATATATAACCACTTAGAACAGCCAATGCTTCACGCCTACACATCTAATATACAACCCCATCTACAGCTTACTCGCTTGAGCAAAGCTCGCTCCCCCAAGAGCCTCGACAATACTATCCACCGTCTTCAAAATCCACTCGCTGCCCTCATCGCTCGCCAGCCACTCCACAGCCTCTGCGCTCTCACCACCAAGTCCCTCGCGATACGTCCCATCCTCAACAGCCTTCCTCAGCCCAAAGACGTGAGAGAGAACCTGCGGACCAACCCCCGTCTGGGCCCGTAGACACGAAACCGCCACGATGGAAGTCAGCGCACGTCCAACCGTCGCCAACGACCCGCGATCCTCGGCCGGATCGGACAGCAGCGCCGCATAGTGGCTCGAGAGGATGTAGCCGGGAAGATCCGGGTGCGCCAGCGCGAGCTTATCGTACAGCTTCGTCTCAAACGGCGTGTAGATGCTATTCCAGAGCTCCTTGCCGCGCGCGAGCGTCTCGTCCAGGTTGTGCTTTGTCGGCTGGCGGCTCGGCGTGGTGCACAGCCTGGAGGTGACGGCGGGCGCAAGGGATGCGTGAAAGGCGTTGAGGCAGTTGATGGTCCGCGGGATACCGTTGAAGCTGATGCACTTGAGGCCGACTTCGCGGATGAGCTCTGCCGCCTGAATATCGGATTGCGACGAGGCTGCGACGCGGTGGAGGATCGGCAGGGCGTCGGGCGCATTCACGGTAAAGGTGGCGGCCGTCTTTTGAAGCCATTGTCAGTATGAGCACCTCAAAAACACTCGGAATGATGCTGTTTTACTTACGGAAATAGCCAGCCACGGACTCACGCCAAGCTTGCGCCTCGAGGCATCTCTCGCGATGCCTTCAAAGACGGACTGGATATGGCTCGGCACCGGGCGCGGGCCGGGACGCGCCAAGGGCGCGTTGACGAGAGCTTTGAGCGACGCAGAGAGTTTGGCCATGTCGCGAGAGTTGGACTTGGTTCGGCGAGCCATTTGGGCCCGTCTCGAGCGGTTGGTTATAGAGCCAATTCTCTCGGTTATGGCGGATGGACGAGGGCGTCGTCGGCGTCTAGATCTGGCTCCGAGGCTGGGTCCACTTGGATTACGAGGCGGGTAAGTTAGATCTACAGGCCGGATCGGGATGGCGATGCCGTGATGGATGCTTGGATGACGACAATGGCTATTTACTGGTTCATCCAGTTATTTAGTTGGATATTCTGTTTAATGATATCTCGAGACTGAAAAGAGGAGCTGTTCGGCTGGGATAAGTGCCATGTTGCCAAGCCATGACGACTAACAAACACGCTGGCTTCACCAAGTGCAATTGAATCCATTCAGACCGCCAGGAAGATGTAATCGTGAAATCACACATCTCGGTCAAGCCAGGTACTTGGCATCAACTCGTTTCAACCGTCATTGTACCGAGTGTCCCTGACCTCATCTATCGCGTACAGGTCCTAAGACCACAGCCACACTGCATCGCTTCGCTCCAACCTCACACCCATCACCCATCTCAGAATCAATGGCTTTATTTTGTTTATCCCATATCCCGTCTAGTACAGCCCGAAATATCCATCTACTCTGCCTTGGCTGCTTCCACCGGCTTGTCCGCCTCGGCCGGCTTACCATCCTCCGGCTTGCCCTCTCGCGTGGGCAGACCCTGGTCTCCTCCCGGGAAGCGCGTGCCCCTGTTCTTGACCTTCTTCTCCTTCTTCGGGGGCGCCGGCGGCGGCGGGTACGCCTTGAGGGCAATCTCCTGCCACTCGGGTGACGCCTGGTAGGCCTCCTGGATGGACACCAGGAGTCCGTTAATGGCCTTTGCCACGGCGGGCTTAAGGATCTGAGGAGAGAGCTGTAAAGGTCACATTTAGCACACTGCGCCGTACATGTCAAACGCCAAGCAACACATACCACGTCGTTTCTGTAGTCTTCGTGCATCTGCTCAATCGAGGTGTAGACGAGGGGCTCAAGACCGTCGCGCTCACGGTCAACGATCAATTCACGCTTTCCGCGCAGGGCTGCGGCGGGGAGAAGCACGAACTCGGCAAAGGCCAGGATGCCGTTCTCTTCCACCACCTTGGGAGCGGCGACGGCCTTTCGGATCTTCTTGGTGACGACCTCGGGAGCATCGAGGAGGTCAATCTTGCTGTCTGCATGCTGTCAGCCAAGCTCGCAAAGAAGAAGAAGAAGAAGAGGGCCCATCTCGTACCTGGGTCACTGGCGCTCATCTTGCCGCCCTGCAGTCCGGGAACCATGGGGTTGAGGAGATGGGCACGCTACGAAGTGTACGTGTCAGCAATTGCGCAATGCGATACACACGGTCAGCCTACCTGGCGGTATCCAAGCTTGGGCAGCCACTCCTTGGCAGCGGCAAACAGCTTGCGCTGATCCAGACCTCCAAACTGGGCGTCGACATCGAGGTACTGCTCGTCGAGGACCTGCAGAATCGGGTAGAGGAGACCGCTCAGGGGCGCGTTGTCCGTCTGCTTGACGACCTCGGCGCCGGCCTTTTTAGCATCGTGCTCGGACGTGACGGAGCACAACTTGTAGACGTCCATGATGTACTCGGGGCTCTTCTGGTACGAGCTGCCGAGGACAAACTTGAGCTTGTCGGTGGAAACGCCGACGGCCTGGAGGATGCCCATGATGGTGAGGCGGTAGTACTCGACGCGGTGCTGGACGAGCTCGATCGGGGCCTTGAGGTTGTCGAGGAAGCCGTGGATGTCGGCGAGCAGAATCGTCATCTCGCAGCCGGCGGCGAGGAGCTGAGCAATCTTGATGGCGGGGACAAAGTAGCCGCAGTGCGGACGGCCCGTGGTGGCGGTGCCTAGGCAGAAGAAACAAGTGTTATTCCCAGTGCCGTCTGATGCTCTGTATGTCTTGCTCACCCCAGTAGATCTTTGGGTTTCCGCCCTCGTTGAGGATCTTCTCAATCATCTCGGGGTTGAGCACCTCGGCGAGGTTCTCGCGGATGAGGGCGAGCCGCTCCGACGCCTCCATGTTGGCCATTTTGAGTCTGATCTGCCGATGCCGTAGTTGAGCAGGTGAATTGGAGATCTCGAGGGAACGACGGTTTGGAATAGGATTTGGATCTCTCTGTTGACTCAGACCTCGAGGTTTTGGCGGGGTATCACAGTCATGGCCGTTTTCGGTTTTGGCGGGGTGTTGCAATGTGGCCAGTCATTGGCCAAGACGGATGACATAATCAGGCACGATTTGTCTTCTCAGAGCCTGGGCTGATAAGAGTCGCGATGGCTTCACTTCCTAACACTGAGTCTTGTTTTTTCCTAAATGCCCACTTCAGGCCAGTACAGCCACTCAAAGTTGGTCATGTCGTCCCACGAGAGCCCTCCAAACGCAGGATCAAAGTCGTGCCCTGGTTGGTTCAGCACCTGCGCAATCTGATTGTCCGACATGGCTGAGAAGTTGAGCGTCTCAGGCCACAAGCTCTGATGCTGGCTCTGGCCGAGGCCATTGTTGGCCGAAGTGGCAGCGGAAGTGGCTAGTGATGTTGTCTCGGGCACAAGAGGCATTGTGACAACATGACTTGGCCTCCGATTCGCCATTGCTCGTCTTGTTGATGCTGTCACAGCTGCCGCCGCCGCCATACCTTCAGCTGCAGCCGTCGTCGCCATCTTGCGCAAATGCCTCCCATACAACACCGACAACCCATTCCGATGCTTCGTCACGGTCCCAATACGCTCCAGCACCGTCGCCGTTTCGAGAATGAGGTTGCGCACGCCCGGCGCCAGGGCCGAGCCGTCGGTAGCATACGCGCTGAGCGTCAGGGCGAAGCAGGCGGCAAACGAAATCATTATGGCCGTATTGTTGGGCATCGACTTGAGCTGCGACTCGCCCTGGATCGCGGCCCGCATCACGTTGAGCGCCGACGACAGGCCCGCCGTGTGGAAGAAGCGCCGAACCTCGAGGGGCGCTGTTGGGTGGTTGATGACGCCGCCGTAGATGGACAGCCGCGTATGGGTTACGAGAATCTCGACGTATGGGGGCAGTCGGCGGTCTCTCGACTGTCAGACGACCATCAGAACAGGATAATGTGAGTGCTCACCTTGTCCGATGCCTATCGTGGTGCCCCATTCCGTGTGCCACTGGTCAAAGAAGCGTTCAATGGCTCCTTGGATGCTGTCATCAGTTAGTCTGACATCTCGCTGTCAACTGTGGGCAACTTGCGACTGGGCAACCAAGGATCCGTCACTCAAAATGTGCTGAGACCCATCACAGAGTGCGCGAACCGTGGCAAATAGTCCGTCCTATGAAGCATTAGAATGACAACTCCATCCAGTCTCTCATTGTCCAACCTACCAGGTCACGACGCAGCACAGCCATGGACAGCATATGTCCGTCTAGAGGATCAGAGACGTCTGATCGATGCCAATTGTCGCAGTCTTTCAAGGACCGTGTCATGGGAACCGAAAAGGGACGGCCTCGTGCCAGAGACATGCTACACCGCCCAGACGTCAGTATCTCTACCAGTATACACTGACCAAGCACTCACCCTCTCTCGAGAACAAACAGAGATATCCAGCATCGTTCACGGTTGCGAAGAAGGCGCTTGCCCCGTTCCGATCGTGGCTCAACATCTGAAAACCCATCCATGGCCAGTGCCGCTCGCGGATCGAGGCAGTCCCCCCGCGCCAGCCCCTGTCTCGACCCAGACGCCAGAGACTGCATGGGCACCAAGACCTTGTGCAGAGATAGATCGGTGGCAATGGTAGTTGCCATGGCCACGTACGCACACGTCTCGTCGTCGGTGCTGTGCTGGCCTGGAAACATCCAGGGGACGTTGACCATGAACGCCAGCACAACCTCAACCGACTTGTAGCGGTGGACAATGACCCGGTGGGCCAGCTTTCTGGCGTGGTTGGACAGCCGTCTCGATAAAGCGGCAGCCGATGGCATAAAGAGAGCCGAGACGGCCATGATGGAGGTGTAGAGAAAGGCCGACCTCGACCGCGTAAAGTCGCTAGTGTAGATCTTGGGATCAAGCCCCCATCTCGTGTGGGCGAGATTGCCATGGAAGCTAGATGAGCAAGTTAGATTCAGACTTGTCAGCTACGGCCACGCTCTTCTTACAAGTTGAACAAGGATTCGGCCTCGTCATTAGACACGAGCCCCAGCAACACAGGGTCCACGTCGTCGCCAATGTCGAGATGCACCTGAGCGGGCTCGAAAAAGACCTGGATCTCGTCATCGTCGGGGAATTGCCCAGGACTGGATGTCAACGGAGGCCGCATCTGCTGAGGTGAGTAGGCGTGACGGGACTCTGGCGATGGCTGGATGTAGGATGCGCGAGCGAGCAGCTGGAGCGGGTTCTCGGCATCGTCAATGGCCAGGCTCTGCTCGGTGCGTTGAACAAACTCGGTCATGGAAACTGTGTGCGTCTGCTGCTCTTCTTCTTCCTCATCATCGTCATCGTAGTCGTCTTCACCCGAGATGTCATCTGGACGAGGGTGCTTCTCAGAATAGGCCGTCTGAGACGATGTCTCATCCGTATCGACACCATTACCATTATCATTGACAAGGCCTCTTAGATGGGCCAACACCCGCTCATCATCTGGACTCTGCTTCTGGGCCGACCTGGCCCTCTTGACAGCCTGATCGATCTGATGAAGAGCCTTGTCAAGCCCCGTGCGCTTGCTTTGGGCGAGATATTAGCCCAGTGTCTCGGCGCGATGAGCATACACCTACTTCTTGATGCCCTTTTGGCGGCCTGGATGATACTCGGGGCGGACACACTCGGCATCGAGCTGGATACAGCGTCTACAGCGCGACTGCGATGGCTTCCAGTCACACTTGATTTTGCTGCGGCGACAGACGAGACACGCTGCTTGCCTGGGGCGGGAGATGGCGCTCTCGTCATCCATGGCGGCAATTGGGACTGTTGCTGTCGAGCCGCTCATCGAGAGTATGGGATAAGCTCAGGCGTTGAGGGCGTGGATACGATACGACATGGCCGGAGCGAGAGCGGAGCTTGGCCGAGGTGTAATTGTCCAATCAGCGGCCAGGCTTTGGCTGTAAGCCGAAGCGATCGTGGGATGAGATGGATGCAGAATGAAGAGAGAAGAGGACGATTGTGGATGTTATCAAGTTGATTGATTGATCAACATGCCGACTTTGGGCATCTTCATGGACATGACATGGACATCAACACCACGTCGATATTGGCATCTCACTCAACTACAACATCGGTTGCAACACTTGAGCAAGCGCTCTTATAACAGCATCGTTGCCATTGTCTACACCAAAACTCCTTACGCCGCTCATCTACATGTTCGCCATGACCATCTCATCATGACCATCCCTTGGCAATCGACACATCACTCGTGCTCTCAGCCCTCGCCCTCACGCCCCCCGACTTGCCCGGACCAAACAGACTATCGTCATCGGCCTCATTGTCGCCGTAGCAAACGTCAAACGTCCGCTTTAGCTTGATGCCCCCGTGCGTCGGCGACTCAACCCACGAGTTGCCGCGCGACGCCAGCTCCACGCACGCCTGCGTCTGGCTCAGCAGCATCCTCGACCGCCGCGCGTAGGCATTCTCCCCGCCGATGATGGCCTCGCCATCGCCGTAGTTGCGGTACTTGCTCGAGTCCACCAACGAGCCGCCCAGCACGGGGAACAGCCGCACCAGCACCAGCCGCAGCGCCGGCATCGAGGCGCATATCACGCCCACGTTGATCTCCACCGTCGACCAGATGGATACGTCGACTTGGTCGTAGGTCGGGTTGGACGACGATCCGAGATTGACAAGGTACTGCAGCCGGACCACACTTACAATCGTGACGCTGCAAAAGAGTCAGTCTCTTATCAAATCAAAAGGCTCGCGTTACTCACAATGTGCCCACGACAAACATGGCCGCCACGCCGAGCTTCTTCTTCCAGTGCAGCCTGAGTCCCCGTAGGCACCAGAGCGGAATCACCAGCATCCACACGTCCAGACTGATACTAATGGCAGCGTTTGCCCAGCCGATGGCGTTGGTATTGAGACTAACAGGTCACTTGGTCAGTCTCCATCGGGTCAGAAACCATGACAAGTACAAACTCACCACTGTCCATCATGTTGGCCATCCCAGTTGGTCCAGAAGTAACTGACAGGTCTGCACTGAAACGCCGCCAGACAGACAAAAGCAACGCCATACGCGGCATTCACGACGACGGTGCCCCAGAGCAGCCGCTGCGCCGTGCCGGTAAAGATGCGCAGATAGAAGAAGAGAATCGACGCCTTGAGCAGGGCAATCTGCAGGAAATACAGCACCTCGAGCAGCCAGAAGAAGAAGTAAAAGGGCGTGATGCGGTCGTGCTCGACGGTCCAGATGTCGCGGCCCTGGCCGTTGGCCATGGTGCCGTGCACGCTCATGGCGTCGGACGCGAAGCCCGTGAGCAGCGTCAGCCCGACAAAGACGTCGTCGAGGCCAAAGTCGCAGTGCGTGATGAAGACGCGCGAGGCCATGCGCAGTGCAAAGAAGAAGCCCGACAGCACGCCCATGACAATGGTGACGTTGCGGTACAGGGGCGTCTTGTCGCGTTGGGGCACGTTGCAGAACCGGGCCGTGACGTTTTGCGAGGCTGTCGTATGTCAGTCGGCGTCTCCTTTCTTCATCTTGTCCGTATAGTGGCAGCAGCAGCAGAAGACATACTCAGAGATTCCTTGACGGTGCATCTGTCAATGACGCACCGCGCCGTGGCCGTGGTAAAAGACTCATCCGTACACAAGCATCTCGAGTCGTTGAGCTTACAGCCCGTGTTTCGAACCGTCATGTTGAGACAAATCTCCTACTCAAAAGTCAGCAGTCTGCCAGTCGTCTTTCTCAGTTGTTTCCCCTTACCACACACTCGGGCATGCCACCCAGTCCATCCGGCAACGTCGCCGCAGCAAGCTGGCAGAGAGCCAGCAGTGCCAGCACCAGGAAAACAAGCAGCTTCATCGTCGGTTGTTGCATCGCACAATCCCCAGACGCCGCGGGGGGCATCCCCCGTTAGATATACGCAAAAGCCCATCTCTGCTTCCAACGTCACTGCCCCGAGCTCAACCCGTCCCACTGGGCATCACGTCGGCAAAGCCTTTTGCAGAACCGTCTGCACGGCGTGCCCGGTCGTGGACCGTGCAGAGTTGGCGGCAGATATGCATCGTCAGCGAGGCGGACGACATGGATTCCACCGCTAGCTGGAGACGAAGGATGTGTTGTTGGACTGGTGTGTCGTTGATAGAGTGCCCGAGGGGACGGTTCGCAGAAGCAACGAGATCGACATCTGCCAGACACGGTTGCAGCGATCCATGGCATCCAATGCCGAGCATCGCCCATGCCCCTGCTGCAGCCCATGCTTCTCAAGATCCATGCCTGTCGAGATATGCCATCGAGTAACAAGGCCGTCTACCCTTGACTCTTTCAAGCAGTCAACTCGCTTTACTCGAATCTCCTCCACTGGCCTGTCGAATCCCTTCATCGTATCCGAATTGGCCGCAACATCAAATGCAGACGACGCTCCTGGTCCAAGCGGCCGCTCGAAATAAGTGGCTTGCCGTCTTCAGCCCTAGAACCCTGCTCGAACCGATCCACTTCTTCCGCGGTAGCCAGATCTCCATTATGCGTACCGTTTCGCGGGTTTCTCACAGTTGCCAGCTTCAATCATCTCTGAGCTGGACACTTGCTTCATCATGCATGGTATATACACTTACCACCACGGCTACAACTCATCCTCCAGTCCGGCAGATCATGTCTATCCGCTGGCTCGAAGCTACTCAAGACGAAACAACACGCCAGATGAAGTGTCATGCAAACCCAATCCATCCAGCATCATCCATGAAGCCAGGCATCATTTCCCTCGGCCCCGGAAAAGCACAGATCGCCCCCCGATCCCCGCCGCCCAGCCCGTCGTTTGAGCCGGGAGATTTGCTTCTTCCTCTACTTCCAACCTCTTATCTGCTTCACCCTCATTTGTCCGCGGCACGCGAATAAGCTTGTGGACCATCCTCTGCATGAAACAACCTCCCCCCTCCAGCCCCGGGATGTGAAACGTCGTCTGCCCAAATTCTAGAGTTGGTCCATCCATTCCTTTGCGCGGGAATCTAATTGCCTACAAGGGCCGATGGCATCAATGACACCGAGATATGCACACTGACATGACCGACTCGAGGAGAATCAAAGAATGCAACATCGTCACCATGTCCTGTAGCCAATCACATCCAAACCCAAGTAAACAACAAGTCTCACAGGTAAACAACAATCCCAAAAGATTAAACAGTTACACCAACACATTTAAGCTTTCTCCAGCTGCAAATGGCATAGCTTCTCCGCATAGCTCAATTGCTACAGCCACTCCACGTCACAAGTATGCCAAGGTTCACGTAGCAACAACTTCCTCTTCAAGCGTGAAACAAAAGCAATGAGCATCGTGTTCGGCTGGCACAAGGAGTGATATTACAACACGGAAAATCCCCCATCAATCCCATTATAGCCTCCAACCAGTTTCAAATGCCACGGCCTCCATAGTCAAAAACCATTGGACCAAATACCGGTTTACAGGTTCAGCATCATGGCAGCACCTCCAAACAAGGCGCCCATGGCCACGGCGGCAGTCACCTGCGGGCCGGCCTCGGTGCTCGTGTCGGTGTTGATGTTGGTAGCCTCGGCAGTAGCCGTCTCGACGCCAGACGTAAAAGGCACGTCGCCGCCCGAGGCCGTCGAAGCGCCGGAAAAGGCTGCAGTCGTCGTGGCTGCGTTGCCGGTGGCGTTTGTGTTGTCGGGGTTCAGAACGCTAGAACCAATTGTCAGCTACTCTTCTTTTCAAGCTGGGTTGGGGAAATATCATCTTACCCGTCAATGACGTGGAGCACACCGTTGGCAATGAGAATGTTGGGGGTAACGACGCGGGCTCCGTTGACAAAGATGTCGGAGCCGTTCCTCGAGACCCGCACGTCGCCACCCTCGACCGTCTCAAGAGAGGTGCCGTTGGTCAGGGCGCTGCTGTAGCCGACAGTGCCCTCGACAACGTGGTACTGGAGAATTCTCGTGATATCCTCGGAGCTGAGGTTGCTCGCCAGGTTGGCAATGCGGCCAAAGGCACCGTTGTTGGGCGCAAAGACGGTAATGTTGCGCAGACCCTGCACGTCCGACAGCACGCTCGAGTCGTTGCTCAGGGCGCCAGCAAGGGCCGAGAGTCCAGACTGGATGGCAACCTGGCTGACGTTTCGAGGAGGGGTGAGGACCTCGTTGATGACGTGAATGACACCACCGGTGAAGTTGAGGTTCTAAGAGCACGCATGTTAGACAAGGAATGAATCCCATAAGAGCATCGTAACATACCGCCTGGGTCACGTTGGACTCGGCCCGCAGGTCGCTGTAAAAGGTGACCGTGTCGTTCTGCATACGGGCCTCGACGCGCTGACCACCCGTCACATTGGTGTAGGTCTGGTTCGTCAGGTGCGTGGGGATGAACTGGGGGTCCTCGGTGAAGTTGCTGGCGTAGCGAGTGCCGTTGAGGATGTGGTACATGAGAATCGACGTGAACATGGCCGTGTCGCCAAAGTCGGGCGAGTCGTCATTGTCGTCCAGGTTGAGCAGGCTCCTCAGGGCATCGTTGCTAGGCGCAAGAATGGTGACGTTCCGTAGACTGCCGAGAGCCCTCAGGAGAGCAGGCTGTGACGCGACGAAGCCTGCGGAAGAGTTAGCAGCTGAAGTTGTACGTGAGGTCAGGCATTCTCAGCCATACCGGTGAGCAGAGAGAGGGTGCCATTCTCGGCGCCGAGAGCCTGGGTGATGTTGCGGTTCGCATTGTTCTGGGCAGCGGCCAACCCAGCGAGGGCGACGGGGACGAGTCCGGAGAACTTCATGGTCAAGGAGAGGGAAAATGTGTGAATAGCTTCAACAACACAGTACGGCTTGGGAGCGATGGATGTGCGGAGAGCGTGGAGGTTTATCTACTGTGCCAGGAAGGGCCGGCCATGGGATGCCTTAAGAGGCCGCCGAAGCAGAGCTGGAGGCCCACGGAGCCAAGCCGGGCATATCAATCGAGAGCTTCCGTAGGGCCAGTGGGAGGGAGCTCGCCATGGCAAAGGGGGGAGCTGACGACGCCATGGTTAGCTTCGAGGCCTAGACTGGGTGAGACCGAGCTTGGCGACACCTCCCCAGTGGTTGCTGTGCTCACACAAGTGCCGCTAGACCAATTGATTCTCACAGTAGGCGTCGTGATGGCCGGCCGAGACGAGAGTCAATGACATCGACAAAGCCACCGTCATGCGTCATGCACCAGGAAGCGGCTTGGGCCCAGAAAGCGTGTCTTTGGGGGGGGGGGGGGGNNGGGGGGGGGAATCGACTGCGCAAAACCTGCAAGCGTCCATGGCAGCCATGCCAAGATGAATGGATTGGAAACGTGTTGATCGATGCCAATGCCAATGCCAATCAATGCCAATTCCCATGCCCATGCTCTGGGCCATGGCTTCGTCAATCACAGCACAGCCTCGGGGTGGTGTGATGAACTGTAGATTTAGCTCTCATCTGCCTTCTTTGTTAGCCTCGTCCGCCACTGTCCAAGACATCTCAGGCTGCCGATCGTCTTGGGCCATCTTGGTCCATCTTGGGCGCGAGTGTGACCTGGCCGCGGCGGCGGAGGCGCAGCAGACAATTGCCAAAGCCGTCAATACCACTTCATGTCTCGTATCTGATCCAAGCCGCCATGTCGTGTACCGATAGACTGGCGACTTGTAGTTGAGCTACCCCAGTCGAGCCCGGCGGCACGTCTCCACTTCCCCGGCTTCCGCGGTGATATATACCGTCATAGACCCGACTCCCCCTGCTTCTCGATACATTCCACATGTACAGACAATCTCCCTGGCGCTTTCCGTCTTCTTCTTAGGGATTGGGCGCCTTGCGTGATTGTGCCAAGCACCTTGCAAGCTCCTTGCCAAGCTAAGCCAGCAGCAGCAGCAGCTTGAACCATGCTGGCCGTGGCCACGGCCATTGTCGACATTCGCTCGGCCTTCGCGGCACGCTACCACCCCGCACCGGCTCCCTAGGCTAGTGTTTGGGTAATCTTGCCATCGATACTTAGACACCAACCTCGGGTGCCGATCGTGTTGTGTGAGTGCCTGTTTGTCTGGGCCAAGACCCTTTACCGTATGCCAAGCCGCCCCAGTCTGGCCTAGCGACATGCAGGTGCCGACAGCGCACGCGTCGATTCTCTGCGGGCATCGCCAAGCATCCGAGGCTGCAGCAAGACGACGTACGAAAATGTGCAACTCAGCCCGGAACTGAAAGCTCACAGCGGCGGCCCAAACACGTCGTCGCCGCCATTGTCCAACTTGGCCCGCTTGGCCTCCCGCGCACCACCATCAGCCGTCTTGTCTTTATTCGCTGCCTGCTCGCGCCTGGCCCTCTGAAGGTTCACCAGGTCGGCTCGGTCCGGGTCTCGACACTTCTGCAGCTTCCTGCGGAGCGGCTTCAGCGACCTACCGATTTCGGGCTGGGGCCATTTCTGTTAGCGGGCGCTGGCAACTTGAAGCCCATTGGGCGCAAAACTTACCGTTCCCCAATAGTCCGCCATCCGCTCGGGGGGCTCTTCTTCGAGCATAGCCTGGCAGCTCTCAATGGTTGCCAAGATTCGATCCCTCAGGTCGGCATGGCCGTCCAGTGGCGACGGGGGAATCAGAACCTCAATCAGGCCGGCGTCGGCCATGGACACGGCCGCCATCATGATCTGGCTCGGCGTGTAGTGAAAGTAGACGTCCGTCACCAGCGGGCTAAACTTGAGAATCTCCCTAGCGCGGACGTGTGCCTTGTTGACGCGCGCCTCCTCGCCGGGGAGTTTTTTGCGCAGCTCGAGAATGGCGCCCTCGAGGGGCCGAAAGGGGTGGCGCACGTCGAATGCGAAGCGGATGCCCTGGCAAAGCAGGAACTCGCCGGCAATGATTTGCTCGGGCGTCGTGTTGGGGAAGTTGTGGGCGAAGCGGGCCAGCTTGAGGTACAGGCCGTCGGCCTTTGCGGCGAAGAAGAGGGACGTCTTGAGCAGCTCGGGGGCCGGGTACGTCATGACCGAGTTGGTCACGTAGAAGCGGCGCAGGAAGACGGCGGCCGTCGCACGCACCTCGGTGGGCAGCTCGCAGAACTGGGCGGCCCGGATCAGCTCGACGGTGAAGAACTTGACCAGCCGGGCCTCCTCGTCGGGCGCCAGGAACTCAGGGGCTGGGTCGGCGGCCAGGCGAGGCGCAATCTGCTGCTGGGCCAGCGAATTGGTCTTTGCCCGTAGCTCCTGGAGCTTGGCTGGCGCAAACGACCAGAGCCGGTACTGGCTCGACTGGCGATAGCGCTCGTCCTCGGTGGCCATTTTCGCTGGTGTCGGATCGAAGACGGGATAGTCGGTCGGAACGAGCAAGAAGACGAGCAGGCGTGGCTCGACAGGCGGGTGGTTTGCCTATTGTTGTTCTGCTTGGCAAGGCAGAAGAAGTCTTGAGTCGAGGCAGAGATAAAGGTGAAGCTGCCTAGAAGCACCTTATCATGCTCCTCGAGGGTCACGTGATGGGTTTCGTGACATGCATCTCCCCTTCATTTCTACTACCTACGTCTTCTCTCTACAAGCAGGCTTCTACAATCAGATGGCACAAAACGATATTGGTGCACGAGAAATGGCCTGGTCATCGTTTATTATGTCCCCTATCTGCGGACATTTGAGGTCATGATCAACACGACCCCCTAATTCGATTCTTCCAACCGTATTTCCTACTAAACAAACTTCGTCTTACATTTTTCAACGAGTCATGACTGCAATTCCGTAAGGACTGGAATCCTACCCCAAACGCCTAGATGCCAATGCTCAAGAAATGAGTAAATCAAACGCCACAAAGCAAAATAGTGCATGGTCTGCAACAAGGTGGCCCTAGTACCCCAGGTTCTCCTTGCGCGAGGGAGGAGGTGGAGGAGGCTTCTTGGCACGGTTGACGGGTGGCGGCGGAGGCTTCTTGTTCAACGTGCTGGTGCTCTTGTTCATACTGCCATAGCTAGTCGCGGGGCTGGTACTGCGGCGGTCGTTCCATTCTGGGCTGCCGCTGCGGCTAGGCGTCGAAACGTCGTCGGCAAACGTGTCCTCGGGCCCTCCGCGGCTGTTGGAGTAGGTGTAGGAGCCGCTATCGGTAGCCACCCTGGACAAGGGGGCACCAGGAACTCGGAGAGTGGCCAATGGTGTCGCCGACCTTGCCTCGGACGGCGCCGACCTCCCGTCAAACGTCGAGGCCCTCGACACGGACGGCCGAGGAGGCTGCTGGGGCTGGAGCTGAGGCGGGGGTGGGGGCGGCGCAAGACGGGAACCGCTGGTGGAGCGGATCGGGACACGCATGGGCTCGCGGACGGGCGAAGACCGGGGCTCGCGCTCCTCGTAGACGGCCTGATGGCGCGGCTCCTGCCAGGAACGGGCCGTGTTGGAGCGGCTCCGGGCGGCGGGGCGGGTGGGTGTGTGGGTGGCAGCGTAGGAAGACGGCGAGGTGGAGGCAGCGCCCCAGTTCTGGCGGACGCGGCGCAGCTCCTCGGCGCAGCGCTCGTGGAAGTCGAGCTCGGCGTCAAGGAACTGGGTGAGGGCGTTGACACTGTCGACTTCCGTCTCCTTGATGTCCTGCATGCGGCGGTGGACGTCCTCGGACGTCTCTTCAAACTTGGCCTTGTTCATGCGGACCTCCTCCTCAACGCGGAAGTCGTCGCGGCGAGCCTTGCTCATTTTGGTGGTGCTGGCATCGTAGGCGAGGCGGCGGTTCTCGAGCTTCTTGCGGGCAGCCTGTGTCATGACCTGTTAGCGAATGGAATGCATCATGGGGACAGGGTAGCATGGGCGACTAACCTGGTACTCCTTCATCATGGCGAGACTGCGCTCGAGGTTGTCGAGCCAGGTTGCGGTGGCGCAATCGACGTACGTCTCCTGGATGCCGGCGATGCGCTCGTTGGCGCGGCCCATGGCGACAAGGCAGTTGCCAAACTCGGAGTCCTGCTCAAAGTCCTCGCCGTGGGCGGCCATGGTGCGGCCGAGGTATGCGGTTGGGGAGCCGCGCTCCTTGTCGTCGAGGACCTCGTTGCGACGGGAGATCCACTTGGTGTAGGCGGTCATGGATCGATGGAGTCTGTCCATTCCTGGGAGGAGGTTGGTGTTAGCGCAGAAACGAGGGTGGTCAAAGGGAGAGGCTGGTAGTTACCATCGTTGCGAAGGCCCATTTCGTTTTCGAGCATCCTGAACTCGTCGGTATGAGCGGTCCTGGCCTCTCCACCCATCTTCTCGCCAGCCCACTGGAAGGCGCGGTCGAATTTCTTGGTGATGTGCATGGTGGGCGATTGGGGCGGCTATGAAGCCGTCTGTTGATGGAGAAGTGGTCGGTCTTGGTGGTGGTGGTGCTAGCTGGGAGGATGATGTCAAGCAGAGCGACAGGCGGCGGATGAGAAGCGACAAGCGAGTGTCGAAAGGCAATGTAGAAACCGAAGCAAAGAGGACAGCGAGGGCAGGGAAAGGGAAGGAGGGAGAAGAAGAAGATGGTAGAACAAGGGGCGTGGATTCTTTTTGAGTGACGGATGGAAGAAGGTTGGCTGTTGGATGGTTGGGGGAGAGTCAGTTCAAGTTACGTCGGTCGAGACGAGACTCGCTCAGGTACACGGTACTTGGCCCAAGACGGTTAGCGGCGCCCCAGTGGTGGGCTGGTACCTGGCTGGGTACCTGACTGGGTACCTGGCGTGCTCGCCTAGCACTTGGTCTAGCTGGCATAGTACCTGGCTTAGCACCAGTGTCTGTACTGCGGGCTGAGGTATTTGGCCATGGTCCAGGCGGGTGAAGGAGTATAGAGATACGGAGACAGAGGTACCCCGACGCATTGGCTCAGGCCCTGGCTTATCTTATCGCGCGCAGACAGATGCAAGCAATGCATCACGCGAGCGATGTGCTGTGCATGTGCATGAAAGCATGAAAGAAGAGGGAATGGTCAAGTTGGCAAAACGGGCTTTGCTTCTGTTAGGGTGTCGTCTTGCATCATGATGATTTCTTCTTTGCATCTCCATACTGTTACGTTGCCTGGCCTGGACTGAACTGACCTCACCAGCACCTCACCAGAGTCGCCAGAGTCACCAGAGCCACATACATGGTGGGCCGGTCAGGCTTGTACCTGATACCTCTACTTGTACCTGGCCCTCGTTATTAGCCGCCGCCACTCTCACCAATGGTTCCTTGGCAGGCCGTTTCTCCCTTGCATGTACAGTACAGATGCCATTGAACCTTGGGATATGTGTGTCTGGACGTTATGCGCGCGCGCTTAAACTCTGTAGGGATGGCCAGAGACGCCGTGGCCTATCAGCCCGGCCCAGGGCGGCATCTCTGAGGCAGAGGCGGCATGAGACTCGGCAAAAAAGAGAATGGAAACGAGTGGCGCATGAGACGAGGCGACTGACACGAGCACAAGTGGCGAGGAACTGTTGGCAAGTACGTAGCAATACGGACTCTGGGCGGAGCATGGTACCTAAGCTTGTTTCTATCTTGGGCCAAGCCGAGTACGAGGTCTACCTGAATGGATGTCCATTGCTGGCGGCTACCAACCACAGTGTGGCTTTGTGTGCCATCTTTTGGCATGTCGAAACAATCCTCCTTTCACAATTGCCAAGGAGAGAAACAAATCTCAATATAGATAGATGCCTTGTCAGGCTTGTATAAAGCGTGTCCATTCCTGCCGGTAGGTCGTCTCCAAGACAGGTAATGGACCTGTAACAGGGGCTGTTCCAGCGTTGAGGCCGCTGTCGCAGAAGCCGTTGCGGGGCTCACACAGTGGCCCAGCCCCCTGGAGCGTGCTGTAGCGCCAGTTACTGAGATTTATCCACCATCCATCCATTATCACCACCATTATCACTACCATTTATATCATCACCATCCTCATCACCATTCCATCCCGATGCAGCATGAATACACCAGTTGAGCTGGCATCATCTGCCACAATATGGCACATTCCTGTATTAACATTATCACGTTAGTTGGCGAGTAAACACTTGCTTCTCTTCGAGCCGCGTAAGCCCCAACCCACTCGCTGGCATGCTCCGTCTCGTCTGTGCTAGGCTTGTAGATCCAGCGTCACCCGTTTCACTTGCGACACCCGCATCTCCACTCGTCCCGCAAAGCTTGGCTAGTCCGGTACGAGCACACCCTCTTCATCCCTTTCTTTTCCTTTATCCTTTGCTCGATTGACTTTTTCTTTGTTTCTCCGTTGCTGCATTGCAGGATAGCGGCATATCCTCTCTACATGAATCCACGGCTCAACATCCAGCTTCAACCAGCTTAACCAGCCATGAGCGTTGCAATCCTACAACTCCATACTTTCCATGGCCTGCCTCAACGTTGACTCAATACATTCAACCTTGTATAGAGTACTGGGGTATCACTACTGAATTCCTCCCGTCATCTCCAGCTGCTTGACCTCCACATCTGCACAGCCCGAAACATTGGCGCCCGCCGTCAACTCACCCATTGTCCCTTGAAACCCGTGCCATGGCAAGACTTGATTGGATCGGCAGCTCTACTACATACTCAATGCCAGAAACATCCCGGCTCAAATCATTGCTCCTTGGCAGCTCCGTTCCCTTGCGGGCTCCGCTCGGAACATCCGGGTCGGCACGTCCGGCACGGAGCGGCGCTTACTTAGTTGCCTTGCTGGCACGGCTACAACTCGATCAATCCTCCTCAAAGCTGACATGACACCCCGTTGCCCGTCGCTGTCGGATCTCTCGGGCGCCACAGCCCAAGAAACTTGCCTCGACGCGGCTTGTCTGCGGTTCCCGACTTCCGTGATAGCTACGTAGTGAGGCTGGGGAGAGCACAAGTAAGACCAAGGTCACAGCTTTGCATCACTCTAGACATCGTGATAAACTCCAATTCTCCCCCAAAGTTGCATTTCTCAAAGCAATTGCAATCGTACGTGTAATTGTTGTGGTTGCGTCATGGTCTCATTGAGTAACCACCAACAATGTCTTGGTTGAACAATACAGCGACTCAATCATCCATGACCCAATCCTTGACCCAATTCCTCCTCAAAAGGCCTCTTGCATCCGGGAGCAACAGCTGCAGAATGCATCAATGGAGACGCTCGTCATAGCCATGACTCGCCGTGATCTCACGACACATGTGGAACAACCGTGCGGAAGCGCTGTCCGTACCAAAAGGCGAGAGATCTCCGCATCGCCGTCGACAGAGGCATACACTATCGCTCCATATAACAAGACGCAACTCAACCTATCCTCGTACAATTGGCCTTGTTACACCGCTTCTCGCCACGGCGCAACTCCAAGCTTATGCAGGCTCAAGACAGATGTCGGACGTGGGGGGGGTCTTTTGTCTCGGCTGCACGACATTTTGAGCAGCTATAGCCCAAAAGGGTTGATATCATCCCCCAGTATAGTTCATTAGCAAGTAGCGTCTCAGGCTCCGTGTCAAGGTTGAGAGAAAACTTGCATAAACACCCAAGCCAGATCAAAATGTCCCCTCGGTTCGTACTCAGCCCCGTCTCGCAGCAGTTCCACGACTGCCATGTGACAGCCGTTGAGACGTCACCGCCAGCAACCGTTGGATGCTCGGGAAAAGGACCCTCTCTCTGCTGTGTTTTGTGCAACTTGTACGTGCGGAGACGGATCATCGTGTAAGTCGGATGTCGGCCCCAAATCGACGATATGCCCACCGCCGTTTTCAATGATGGCTGATGAAGTCAGCCCGAGACATGTCGACAGTGGCCCGAGACATGGCGAAGGCATCCAGCGGGTATGCATGCCACGAGTAGCACCAAGACGTCGAGTCAATGGATGGACCAGCGAGGATAGCCGAGACGTGCAGCTGTTTGGCTTCATCCGAGATGTCAAATCTTGTATAAAAGCCATCTTGGATTCCCTCAAAACTAAATCCAACTCTCATCATCACCCTCTTCTACATCACAATCACACAGTCCACTCGAACAAACTTGCCCCGTCTACATATTTGTTCAACACCAACAAGCATCATGAAGTTCTCTACTGTCCTTGTTCTCTCCGTTGCCCAGGGCATCACCGCCATGCCATGGTCTTTCAAGTCTCCCAGCGCCGTCAAGCCGGCCAAGCATGGCCTGATGTCTGAAGACATCACGTAAGTAGCCATGTTTGTCTCGCTCGACTGGAGCGATGGTTCAGCACTATATGCTAAATTCCCCGCCCCAGTCTCCACCTCGAGGTTTCTCAAGCTCTGCTGAGCAAGACCGGCGACGAGAACAAGGTTTGCTTCTTGGCCTGCTGGCCATCGGCGCCGACATGCAACGAGGAAGCTGGCTGGGTGAGTAGCACTCTGACTCCTCTTTGATCTATCGCGTAGCTAACAAGCCTGCAGTTCCCTCAGCAGCAGGTACTCATCATCTCCTCGACTTTCAAGTTACAATTTCTGCTAACGTGACACTTTCAGGGCGACTGCTGGACTTGCTGCAAGGACATCTCGAAAAAGACGGTGCTCAGGGCTCCCGTGAGCAAGGCCAGCAACAAGTTCCAGTTTCAGCAAGACGTTTGCTGGGCTATGTGCGCAGCCGACGGCCTCAAATGCCCTGAGCCCTGGGTAAGTTACTATTCTGATCCCCACCCCTATCGAGCAAGTAACTAACAAGTCCTTTAGTTTCCCAAGAAGGTAACAGCCATCTCTTGTCGTCTACATCGCAACACTTTCTAACGCAGTACCTTTAGGAGGGCGAATGTTCGACCTGCTGCAGGTCCTTTGACGAAGACATGACTCCCAAGGCTCCCGTGAGCAAGACTTTCCATTCCCAGCAAGACGTCTGCTGGAGGCTTTGCGGCGACGAGAGCCTTGAATGCCCCGGCAACTGGGTAAGACAACTCCACCCCTTTTCCAGCTTATTGCGTCCCCAGCTAACAAGCCTCTAGCGCCGCAAGCAGTTTGTACGTACCCTTTTTTTTTCAGGTTTCTAATTGTAGGGTCTTACTAACTCGGCAATTCTAGGGAGAGTGCTATACCTGCTGCGCGCCTACCTCTTCCGAGCTGTAGCTGCAGATGCAGTTATACAGTGAGATTCGTGGATGTGCTTTGTGGTATTCAAGAGAAATGGCATCTCTGAACGACTCTAACCCATAAAGTATCCATAATACAGTTCCCAAGCAAGATATGTTGGGCAAAGGTTTTGTTCACGCATTTCCTCGGAAAAAGCAAACTCTTGGATAGCAAAAGAATGGAACAACTCTTCTCTCTCGTCCAATGATTCCCTCCCTGACGAGCGTCCGTTCACTAGCAACACTCAGTAAGAACATCTTCCACAGTAGCCACATTCAGAGTCACAAGCAGTGAGATCTTTCCAATCTCCAAAGTCCTCTTCTTCGCTCTCAGTAAAGTCCTGGTTCCGTTCGTTGCCCTCACGCTCGTACTCTCCCGAGGATTCACTCTGTACATCTTGCCCCCGTTGCCAAGCACACCACTCCTCTCTGACAGACTCGGAGAGAACATCGCCTGCATCGGGAAGCTGCTTTCGGATCTCGAGATTTCCACCCGGCTGCCACACGATTTCGAGCTGGCCGTCCTTGGCGTCGTGTACCTTGGCAATGAGTAGATTCAGAAGCGCAGTAAATCTCTGCAGGTCATCCTGGTTATGTCTCTCCCATTCACAAACTCTTTCTTGAATGTCTGAAACAACAGGGTCCTCAAACCTTCCATATTGGTGATATGCCAAAATGAACTTTTCGTTTTGAGATATCCACATACGGGGCAGCTGCTCGCCAAGTGAATCCCTGCCCTTCTCACGGTGCAGGACTGATCGCGTCTTGAGGTCGAAAACCGCGCTTTGCGGGACACTGTGACCCGCCTCGGCCACCTTTAGCTCTGTCTGATCGTCAGACGAAGCTGGTAGAGAGTCAAGGCTGATGCCCGAGATGAGATCAAGCGACAGTGACTCCGAGCTGCGTGGGACCTGGGGGGGCGAAACATCCGCGTCGTCTGTTGATTTGATGTAGCCGTCACTTTCGAACCGCACCATCATGTCCAGGCCAGCAAGTCGATACTTTAAGATCCTCTGGTGCGAAAACGAACCCCGGACGTCCTGGTCCCAAGTAGTGTACGCCTCTGGAAAGGTATGGCCAAAGCCCTTGACATGGGGAATGAGCTCCTTGGGCGAGTTCTCTCGGCGGACGAAATGGACGGCTTGCCCAGCCTTGTCGACAAGCATGCGGATTGTCCGGTCTAGCTTTTGTCCCTGCGCAAATCGCAGGAGATTGCCCAGAGTGCTTCCACAAGCCACAATATCAACGGGCAGCGGTCGGTCATTCATCCTCATGATGGAAACAATTGCCGGCTGCAGCGGGTGTTGAGGGAAGGATGCGGCGTTGATGTCGCGATAGTATTCGCCGCTGTCGCCCCGTAGCCGTGGAGGGTATGCTGGAGGTGTCCAAGTGGGTGGTTTGCCTAGGTTCCTTTAGAATTCATCATTTTTTCAAAGCGAAAGGGGTGTCATTACCTGGAATGAGGATCTTTGGTCCAGAGTCCTTGACCCAGTTGTACGATGCAATGACTTGAACATCCGTGATTTCAGCATATGGCTCTGCATCAGAAGACGTCAAGAATGGATCATCGCGAGATACTGTTTCCAGTAATTCTCCAAGGGCTGGAGCAGGAGACTCGACTACAGCAGGAGGTTTTTGGTAGCGGTTGTAGGAGTGATACGACTTGGCAAAGCGCTGGTCGAACATGCTGAAGATGTCGAATGGTTACAATGATAAAGAAGTGCAAAGGGGATGGCGATGACGATAGGATATAACAACTCTGTATATCTGGACAAGATGGGCGTCTGGAAGAAAGCAGAAACCGGCTACTTTATATGCGGCCAACGAACCAGGTGGTGCGCGTACTCAACGCAACATCAATCCAACAAGGCATACCTGTCAGTTAGAACAGTAGGCCTTCCGCAGAAGAGCTGAATCAAAGTGGAGAACTAGGCGAATCGTCAGTTTTCATTCCGGGTGTTTTTCCACTTTGTTGGCCGTGTTGGCTTTGTTGGTTGCGCCTAATGCGGGAGGCCGGGCAAGGTTGAGGCCCGACCAGGCAGAACTGAGGCGATGATTGCAGCTGCGGCCTCTGCCTGATTGGAAATGGACATGATCAACAAATTGCAGATGGAAGTCGTGGCTATAAAACTCGGGACTGTTTCTGAAGCGTCTTTGCTCGGTGCGCATCATCATAGTGTTGGTGAAACTGAGTTCTGTACCCTCATCGGTGCTTTTATTCTTGCATCTTACCTATTAAAAGGATATCTGATCTGAAGAATCGTTCATTTGTTATCTAAAAGACATTCCATCTCGTCAATCTCTTTGCCATGTCTCTGCCATCCCGAGGAGGACCTGCACGCGCCTCCAAGTTGAACTCACTGTTCTGGGGTGTCGTCAAAAACCAGAGACGCATCGACAACGAAACTGTCGCCAAGCAGTTCCTCGAGGCTTGTCAGAATGTCTGCTGCGAGAAGACGCCCGTCTATCTCGTCGAGACGCTTTTATCAAGCGCTACCGCCGTCGACGCACTCAAGTTCGCCGTCCGCGTCAACTTGAGCCCGGCCTTTCTCAACGCAACAAGTCTGCCGTTGCTCTCCAAGCTCAGAGACCCTACGGTCCAGTCTTTGACGAATGGCCTTTTTCTGCGGCAGATTGTTCAGGCAGTTCTGGTGCCCCAGACCTTCTGGGCTGGTCTTTTGATCGTCTTCGCCCACGGACAGCTCCAGGAAGATGGCCTCGAGACATTCGCCTGGCTTTGTCTCCAGATTGTCTCCGGGGTGCACGAGGATTTCGATGATCACAAGCAAGACGTCCAAACCATCATGTCGGCAAAGTCGCTCTTGCAAGCCCAGTCCCACGACGTTCGCGCCACGGCCTACCGCATCGACAAGATCCTTCGCATGTCTTCTCAGGCCAAGCTATCTGGCAACGGCCCCAGCCCTGGAGGACGTCACGACAATGACTTTGAGGATTATCGAAAGATTTCCATCTTTCCAACTGCGGATGAGCTCTTGTCAAAGGAAGAGCCTTTTCTCCAGCGGATGCACGATGTCTTTGAGGTCCCCGTCGAGAGTCGGGCCCAGGCTCTTCTCGATTGGCATTTTCGTCTTTTGAGGGAAGACATGCTCGAAGATCTCCGAGAGAGTCTCAGCACTGCTCTCGGTCTTAAGAAAGGTCACCGCAAGCCCATGATACTTGATCAACTTGCGTTTGCCGGTGTTGACGCCGGCACAGAGCAAAGGCCTCAACAATGCGCTCTTCGCATAGCATTTGGTACTGGCCTTCCATTCTCGCCCAATACCATGCTAGCAAAGAAGAAGAAAGTTTTGGAGGACTCAACGTACATCTTGAAACACAACTCGATTGGAGTCCTCTGTCACGAAGCCACGGTTATCGCGTTTGGCTCCATCGTTCGCGATATCGACCTGCTTCTCCAGATGCCGCCCGTTGTTGGTGTCCGATTCATCGGTCGCACAGGCTTGAGTGTGGCATTGGAGGCCCTCCAAGGTATTGGCAGACAAAAGTTGCGGTTTCTGAGTGTCGACACTGCAACATTTGCCTATGAGCCGATTTTGCTGCGGCTGCAAGCGGTCCGCGAAATACCTCTGGAACGCCATCTTCTGACACCCGACGAAGCTGGAAACGACTACGAAAAGCCTGCGGGGCTGAATTATTTTGTCCAACAGCTCAAAGGACATGTCGAACGAGGCCGTGGAGTGAAGATTCCCCAGGCGATATGTCATGGGCGCGACATCACCCTCGAGGGCGCACAACTGGAATCATTTGTCAACGGCCTGGAAAGCGAGACTGCCGTCATCCAAGGACCTCCAGGCACGGGAAAGTCGTTCCTGGGAGCCCTCATCGTCAAATCAATCCTCACTCTTACGGATTACAAGGTCATGGTTCTCAGCTACACCAACCACGCCCTCGACCAATTCATCGAGGATCTGATGGACATTGGCGTTCCCACAGACGACATTGTCCGCCTGGGATCCAAGGCCACTCCCAAGACGGAGCCGACTCGCCTCGAAACTCACATCAGAAAAGGCAAGCTACGTGCCTCGCAGCAAGAATGGATAATCATGAAGGAGAAGAAGTCCAGGCTGGCAGTAATACAGCTCGAGTTGCAAGACTTGGGCGAAAAGCTTAGCAGAAATCGAGTGCCTGCTTCCGACATTATTGACTATCTCGAATTCTCAGAAATCCATTCTCCATTTTGGTGTGCATTCCAGGTCCCGGATGAGGATGATGGCTTCCAAATACTGGGATCCAACAACAGAGCCCTCACACCCGGAATGCTCTACAACCGCTGGATTGAAGGAGCTCGGATGAGCGAGCTCCCGTTCCTTTTTGACCAGGGCCCTCAGGTAATCTCCATATGGGGCCTTGCTGTCGAAGACAGAACTGCCCTTCACGCGGAATGGCATGCCATAGTACGCCAAGAACTGGTCTCCCAGCTCGAGCAGCTCGCAAGAGACTCTGACATCCTGAAAGACGAAGTCGACAGCACGTTCAACGAGGTGAAGCGGAATGTCCTCCAAGCGAAAAGACTCGTTGCCAGCACCACAACAGCAGCAGCAATGTACCAGTCGCTCATTCAATCAGCAAACCCGCAGATTGTCATGGTGGAAGAGGCCGGAGAAATCCTCGAGGCGCACATCATTACAGCCCTGACTCCATCTGTCAAGCAGTTGATCTTGATTGGTGATCACAAGCAGCTACGACCAAAGATCAACAAGTACAAGCTAAGCGTCGAGAAAGGAGAGGGATACGATTTGAACGTGTCTCTTTTTGAGAGACTCGTGAAGCAGAGCCATCACTACACGACTCTGCAAGAACAGCACCGAAGTCATCCTGAGATTTCCTTGTACGCCCGAATGCTCGCCTATGAGGAACTCAAAGACAAACCAGAGACGTGCGACCGCGAACTCATTCGTGGCCTTGCGAAGCGTGTCATCTTCGTCCACCATGAGCATTCCGAGCAGTCCATGCTGGATGTGTCTGAGAGAAAGGACCCAAGCACAAAAGGGAGCAAACGAAACGCACACGAGGCCCTGATGGTTCTCAGAATGGTCAGATACTTGGGCCAACAAGGGTACAAGACTGACAACATGGTCGTCTTGACGCCCTATCTGGGACAGCTATCGCTCCTAAGAGAGACGCTGCGGAAGGAAAATGACCCTTACCTGAATGATCTGGACTCTCACGATTTAGTTCGCGCCGGTTTGCTTAATGAAGCAGCTGCCAAGGTGACGAAGAAGCCTTTGCGCCTATCAACAATCGGTAAGTGCTTTGCATGCTTGAGCTGATTTTCAAGAACAGAAGATTAACATCTCAATTTCCCAAGATAACTATCAGGGAGAGGAATGCGACCTTGTAATTGCATCCTTGACACGGAGCAACGCCACGGGAGACATTGGCTTTCTGACCGCCCGAGAAAGACTGGTCGTGCTCATGTCAAGAGCGAGAAACGGAATCATTCTTTTCGGAAACATGCTCACATTTATGAAGAGCAAGAAAGGCGGCGACATGTGGACTCAGTTTTTTGACGCTCTGAAAGAAAACGGCAGCATCTTTGAGGGCGTGCCCGCGCGTTGTGAGCGCCACAAGGATACGACAGCCCTTCTCAAGACGCCGCAGGACTTTGACCTACACTGTCCGGATGGAGGTTGTGCAGAGCCTTGGTAAGAGCACCATCATTATGGGCGTTCTGATATTCTGCTAACTAAGGAATGCAGCGGTGAACAGCTGAGTTGCGGTCAACATACGTGTAGTCGACGTTGTCACCGGAACATCAACCATTCGCAAGTTCCTTGTGACCAGAAGCTGCGCAAGACATGCGACCGTGGGCACAAGACAAAGATCAATTGCAGCGAAAGTTCGGTCCGATGCAAAGAGTGCAAACGAATTGAGGACGAGCAGCGTCGAAGAATCGCCCGTGACCTGGAACTCGAGAGGACGAGGGAGGAAATGCAGGAAAAATACAGGCTCGAGCTTCAGAAGATTCAAGACGAGGTCCATCACCAACGACGAATTCTCAAGTACCAGGGTGAAGAAGAGGAACAAAAGAAGAAACTTGAGCAGGAAAAGACGGCGCTTCAAAATCTCCAAGACGCAAGGGCTCGACAGGACCAAATCAAGGCTGCGAAGCTTGAGAGAGCATCCCGCCAGCCCTCGGATACAAACGACAAGAGCAGTAACCAAGTACCCCAAGGCATACTAGAAGGTGCTCAAGCGGAGTGGGAAGCTATGAAAAAGGATCAAGGAGCGAAAAACAAGTCTCTGGACAGTCTCATGCAGATGATTGGCCTCGAAAAGGTCAAGGACCGCTTCCTCTCGGTGAAAAGCAGCATCGACACGAGGATCTGCCAAGGTTCTTCTATTGAAGGCGAGAGATACAGCTGCTCGCTGCTTGGCAATCCAGGCACAGGTACACCTCACAGCAACACGACTGAGTATAATCTGCTAACATGAATCTGATAGGGAAAACCACCGTGGCTCGTATCTGGGCCTCGTTCCTCACCTCGGTTGGCGCCGTGTCAGGAAGCGCATTCAAGGAAACTACTGGAGCCAGTCTTGCCAGTGGTGGCGTCTCTGGATGCGAGAATATCCTCGAGTATATCAAGAACGACGGAGGAGGCGTTCTCTTCATTGACGAGGCCTACCAGCTTTCGTCTGGCAATAGTCCCGGAGGCAAGGCGGTGCTGGACTACCTCCTGGCCGAGGTTGAAAACCTGCGAGGCAAAGTCGTCTTTATCCTCGCGGGATACAGCAAGCAGATGGAATCATTCTTTGCCCACAACCCTGGATTCCCGAGTCGCTTCCCCATCGAAATGAAGTTTGACGACTACACGGACGACGAGCTACTGCGAATCCTCGAGCTACAGCTCAACAAGAAGTTCGACAGCCGTATGAAGGTAGAAGACGGTACCAAGGGTCTGTACTGCCGCATCGCTGCTCGACGGGTTGGCCGCGGTCGAGGCAAAGAAGGCTTTGGAAACGCGCGGGCCGTCGAGAACAGTCTCGACTTGATGCTGAACAGACAAGCAAACCGCATTCGCCAAGCGCGACGGTCTGGAGTCAAACCTGATGCTCTGACTTTAACTGCCCAAGACATTATCGGGCCAGAGCCAGCTGCTGCGCTATCATCAAGTGAAGCCTATGTGGAGCTGATGGGTCTGATTGGGTTGGACAAAGTCAAAGAGAACCTCAAGGTCTTGATGGACACACTCAAAACCAACTATGAAAGGGAATTGGCAGAAGAACCTCTCGTCGAGTTTTCTCTAAACAAAGTCTTTCTCGGAGCTCCCGGCACCGGCAAAACCACCGTCGCCAAGCTATATGGCCAAATCCTAGCAGGTCTGGGTCTGCTATCGAAAGGCGAGGTTGTCATCAAGAACCCTGCCGACTTTGTTGGAGCTGCTCTCGGCCAGTCCGAGTCACAATCAAAGGGCATTCTGGCTGCCACAGTGGGCAAAGTTCTCGTCATCGACGAGGCTTATGGCCTCTATGGCGGAAACGGCATGAATGGGTCAACTGGTGACCCTTATAAAACGGCCGTTATCGACACCATTGTGGCAGAGATCCAGAGCGTGCCGGGCGAAGATCGCTGCGTGCTGCTCTTGGGTTATCGAGAGCAGATGGAAACCATGTTTCAGAATGTGAACCCAGGACTAAGTCGTCGGTTCCCTCTGGCTTCTGCGTTTGAGTTTGAAGACTTTGATGACGATGCCCTGGCCAAGATTCTAGATAAGAAACTCAAGGATATGAATTTCTCTGCTACGGACAAGGCCAAACAGATTGCTCTCGAAGTCCTGAAGCGGGCGCGCAACCGTCCAAACTTTGGAAACGCTGGCGAGGTGGACATTCTCCTCGACAGAGCCAAGCAAAGCCATCAAAAGCGATTGTCTGCTGGCAAGACAAAGCGGCGCACCACTTTTGAGGCCGTCGACTTTGACCCCGACTTTGACCGCTCTGAACGCAGAGAAACAAATGTGCGGATGCTTTTCGAGGGCGAAATTGGGCGAGAGAAGCTCATTGAGCAGCTCGAGGGATACCAGACGCGTGTGTGGCAGTTCAAGCAGTTGGACATGGACCCCGAGATTCCATTCAACTTTCTCTTCCGAGGGCCTCCAGGCACAGGAAAGACGACGACGGCGAACAAGATGGGCAAGGTATACTACGACATGGGTTTCCTGGCAGATGCCAAAGTAGAGACGTGCTCTGCCACGGATCTGATCGGTCAGTTTGTCGGACAGACCGGACCCAAGGTACAGCAGCTTCTTGACAAGGCTCTCGGCAAGGTCCTCTTCATCGACGAAGCATATCGACTGGCCGAGGGGCCGTTTGCTAAGGAAGCAGTAGACGAGCTAGTCGACTCCATGACCAAGCCTAGATACCAGGGGAAGCTCATCATTATCTTGGGCGGGTACACAAACGACATTAACAAGCTGCGCTCAGTTAACCCAGGCCTTTCAAGTCGCTTTCCTGAGGTTGTCGACTTTGACAACTTGAGTCCGAGAGATTGCATCAAGCTGCTGGTTACCCAACTAGGCTCCAAGAAGAAAGAGTTGGCTAATAAGGGGAAGAAACTCGAGATGCTGTGCCTAGAGTCGCCATCAGACTCGTTCATGGCAGAGATGGAAGCCAATTTCCAGGACTTGGCCATGCAAGAGGGCTGGGCCAATGCTAGAGATGTCAAGCAACTGGCCAACTACATCTTCCGTAAGATCGATGTCACATCTGTCTCTTTGGCCATCACCGAAGAGTTGGTCAAGAGCCAGATGGGCATTTTGTTGCGTGAAAGAGAGGGCAGGGCCGCCCAGTCAAAGCCATCGAAATCATTTGACTTGTCTACGCAGTTATTGCAACAAATGCCAAGTCAGCCCAATGCTCCTCGCGTTATGGCCACCCAAACCTCGACAACTCAGCAACAGGACTGCACTACAGAAGAAGAAACTCCCCCACCTCCGCCTCCCCAAAAGGACGACCATAAACGCAAGGCTCGTCGGGACGCAGGCGTGAGTGATGCCGTGTGGGAACAGCTACAAAAGGACACGGAGGAGGAGGAGCGCAAGAACGTCGAGTATCGGCGTCTGCTACAGGAGCGCGACGCGGCGGAGGAGGCGGATAGAGAGGAACTGGTTCGACAGATATTGGAGGAAGAAGATCGGCGGCGGCGTCTTGAAAAGGCCAAAGCAGAGTTGGCCAAATCAGGGAGATGTCCCATGGGGTTTGACTGGATTAAGCAGGAGGGTGGCTTTAGATGCGCTGGGGGATCGCACTATGTTACGATGGACAGCATTCTCTAGGTGTAGTAAGAAGAGGTAGTTGCTTTCTCTAAAGAGCTCTTTTAACAAGAGAGTAGCACGGGTATGTTATTGATGATCTAGTGCCCATCCACAAACAAGCATTTCTTCGACCGAGGTTAGCTTATAAGCACCATATCAACTTGAATCACAGTAATGGTCTTGATAGCCCTCAACTGTAGGTCATGAAATTGCCTGGAAAGTAATACTAGGGCGTAGCTGCTCCAAACTCGCAGCCAACTAGACAATCCCACGATATGGATGTATGTTAATGTGTCAGGGCGAGCTTCGATCTGCTCACACATATTAGAGTCCAACTCACACTAAGACAATGTCCAGGCGAAAAGGTAGTCCTAGCCGGGGACGTCATTCACCGTAGACGAGACAGCTAGTGGTTTCAGGTCACCAAAGCGTCTTCTTCGAGGCATCTCGACCATCAGTCTACCACGACATTTCACACTCGACTATACACACACAAACATACATCCAATCCACCAAATACACAAGAAACTCAGACAAAATGCTCTTCAATAGCCTCCTCACTCTGACCGTTCTCAGCCTCGCCAACCTCGCCTCTGGGGAATGCGGCGCCAACTCACCACCATGCCCAAAAGACAAGATATGCAAGCCATACTCTCCGGACTGCACCAACCTCGCCCTCTGCGCAGGCTCCTGCACCTACAAGAACCAATATCAGCGTTGCGGCAGCCGTGGCATGGCAGCATGCGAGAACTCGGCCGAGTGCATCGAAGACGCACGCTCCTGGTCCGTCTGCGGCCTCTCCTGCGACAAAGGCGGCTTGTGCCCCCCAAGTAACGTTAGCTACTGCGCTGGTCGGTCGAATCGCAAGTGTCCGAAGGGTTTATTTTGTTACGACATCCCAGACGACGGGTGCGATCTCAAAAAGGGGCAGAAGAACTGCAAGGGAATTTGTCTGTAGGGTTCTGACGGATGATGCATGGTCTGTGGGCTTTTGTCTACTCGTTTTGGGACCAAATATTTCTATTTCTTTACCTTTATCTTACGGAGGCTCTGTACTTTAACGAGAGATGGATATCTACAAGTTCTGAGGGTACTATTCGTGGGTCTTGCATCACGTATACCATTGGCGCGCGTTACGGAGATGATAACATGTTGGATTAAACAGGTGTACATCTTTAAGCATACTCTGCTCTATAGAATATCCATCATATCCACAGAAACCCATCGATGTTCCCTGCTGGTAATCCTCTTGGTATCTAGCCCCTTTGTATGTAAAGTAAACTGTGCGCTTCGTATAGTCTGTTCCTCTCTTCTGCGTAGAAAGCAGGGCTTCCCGCAGCGACATCTAGGCAGGGACACTTCAAGCTAGTTGATGCCTGCTACTTACCATGATGTGGTATGGTTTCTTAGACAGGAGTACACGTACAACCAGGTACTTTGACATGACAGATGGTGCCACCTCAGCTCGCCCGTCACCGTCCCACTCAAGGCGGATATCAACCTGGACTCCGAACGAGGGCGCCTAATGCCTCGTCCTAAGCCCGACTTGGAAACTACAGAATTGACTTACGTTACATCCCTGCCATCAGCAAGCCGAGACCCGTCAGCTGTTTGGATAGCTCAAGGGCTGGACCCTGCTCCACGGGGACTTTTGGGCAAGGGAAGCGGGTCACTTGCTTCGCCGTGGCGAGAGAATATATTATCAGATGGCAATAGAGACTTTCACGTGTCTACATACAAAGCCATGGCAATGTGATATTGCAGTATGTGTGCTATTATGACATTAAATTTACTCGCTGGGGCCCTCATCGTCGGGACACATCCAGTGTAGTAATACATAAGCTTTTCCCCTGGGATTCCCCAGCAGTATTAAAGGGCATGGCTCTAAGAAATATACAAAATCGTGCTGAAGCATCATGCCTCGTCTACTCGTTCAACCCAATTACATTGGACGCTTAGAGAAGCTGGAAAGCGGCGGCGACACCGGCGGCAGCGAGGAAGCCGGAAGCAGCGACAGCATTGCCCTGAACGTGGTGTTAGTTATCATGACATGGAGATTTATTCCAAAAGACTGGGACACTTACGGCGTTACCGATGACGGCGGGAGGAGTGGGAGTGCCGGTGGGGATGGCGTCGCTAGCAACAGTGTTGGAGGTCTTCTAGTGAGAGTTAGCCTTTGTTTTGGAAGGCTTCCCACGATCAGAACACCTGTGGAAGTATCGTTTTCACTTACAGTGACAGTGGGAGCGATGGTCTCCGTGGTGATGGTGGTCTCCTTGGGGGCAACCTTGGTGGCGGAGGGAGCATCAGTGTGCTCAGCGGACTTGGTCTGCTCAGCTGGCTTAGTCTCCTCGGCAGACTTGGTCTCCTCAACAGGCTTGGTCTCTTCAGCGGGCTTAGTCTCCTTTGTAGGCTTGGTCTCCTCGACAGGCTTCGTCTCCTCAGCAGCCGTGGTCGACTTGGGGGCAGCGGCCTTGGAGGTGGTCTCGGGGGTCTATCGCCAATCAGATGATGCCCTGACTAGAACCACAATCTCGAATCTCTTACCTGGGGCTCAAGAGGGACAGTGATGGGGAATCCGAGGCCTCCACAGAGCTCGGTGCCGAAACCAACGGCCTCCTTGGCGTCGGAGGGACTCTTGCACTTGGAGTAGGCGCACTCGACAAAGAAGCTCTGGAGCGTGGGGATCTTGCAGAAGCAGAGGTACATGCTGGCCTCCTTGCAGTCTGTGGGGGGGTGCTCGGCGATGACGTTCTGGAAGCAGTCAATCTGTAGTTGAAAAAGGCCTGGTCAGCATGTACGTGAGATCGAAAGGTTATCAGCTGGACATACAGCACAAGCCGGGACGGCAGTGGCCAGAGAAGCCAGAGAGAGGATGCCGGCAGCGGCGAGCTGGAAGGAAGTGGAAGTCTTCATGGTGTCTGTTATTGGAGATGTCTTGCGGACTGAAAAATTGTAAATCTAGAATGAAGCGAGTGACGATGACAGACAAGAGACAAGCTGCTGAGACGATTGGGGTAATGGGAGTAAAGTTGACGGACGAGACAAGGCGAGAGGTCGGCAACTATTATACTTGAGCCTTCTAAGCCCCTTGAACTGGTCTACGGATGCAACCAAGGCCAGGACAATGCAGGTCCATGCTGGCTGGAAGGGATCAAGGGTCTATCTCACCGCAGACTCCACCAATAGACTGGTGGCGTGCGTGATATTCTGACGCGAGATGCTGGATTGGGATAGCATCGTGCACACTGGGAGCTGTTCATTCTAAAGTTATCTGATCATCTGATAACCAGACAGCCAACAGCTTGCTAGCATCCTTGCTCCCTGGCGGACATCGGCCAAATGCAGGGGTAAATCGAAGCGAGAGGCTGCCATGTGTGTGGAGACGATACGATGCTGGCATCCCTGGATCCCATCAGCCTTGATCGGGCCACCAGCATCAGCCAGGGCCTGCGGAAGAGCAGTCGGAATAGTTGCCGCTGTTGCCGACGCTCCCGGAACACGAGATGCCACTGTTGGTAGATATGGCCAGGTCCAACGGCAGTGGCAAATGTCTGTACAGTCTGGGATAAAGGATGAAGGGGCGTCGGCGTCGTGAATGGAAGCCTGGCCCTCTTCGTCTGGCCTCTGACCAAAACACCAGGCACTGATAGCATCTCGAGATATACTTTGCTTTTCATCGACGTGGGTACAGACAGGAAGCTCACAACAAGTCAAGCACATGTGAATTGGCAAGTCGGCGACGCCAATGCGACAAGCAGTCGATTGGTTCAAGTCTATATAGTGGACCATTGGTGCCTCTAATGGACGCTTGGCGGTGATCCTAGATCACAAGAAGCATAGCCAGCCGTTGTTTATCAATCACATCTCGTTATCAATCAAATCTCTCATCTCCCACATCTCCACAATGCCTCGAATGGAACCACCACCGCTCAGTCTAGGCCCAGACTTGCTCGCTTACAGGGGCCACGAGCAAGGATCTTCTTGATCGTGCTTCCAAGATCCCTGCTGCGTGGTGCCACTCGGGCAAACTATTACCTCAAGACTCTTGCTCGCGCCGCGTCTTCCATGTCTCGCGGCCTGGTATTATGCGAAAGGTGATGATGGCAACGATTGATAAGGGCCAAGCCGTAGTGCTGCAGTCAAGTGTCAGCTTGGACTGACAACCGCATCTGTTCAGGGTATTCTCAATACGCCAAAATGCAACATCAAGAGACTAACCAAACTGCCAGCACCGCCGTCTCAAAGAGGGCGAAGACTCGGCGACTCAGAAAGACGGCGCCTGGTTCAAACCCGTGCTGTAGGAGGTGGTGGCATCATAATCAATGCCCTCTTGGGAGGGGGCAACAATGAAGCAGAGGCAGATATCAAGAGTTGATTCCTTCTCGTCAAAGCCAGAGTCGTTGCTACTTTCCCATCCTCCGCCCGTTGGAAAGAGGCCATGACGAGAAGCTTCATGTCTAGGCAGTCAACTACTTGCCGTCAGAGTTGAGACTTCCTAAACTTAGATATCTTGATGAGGTTGGAGTTGGGCAGGCGGGCTGTTCCAAACTTGCACGGTTTACCTTTACTTCCACCACGACCATTCTCCGTACCAGCATCAACATCACGTCCTTTCACATCTTCACCAATCCAACAAAGCGTTCCAGTCAGCCGTACTCGGGATTATCAATACACCACATTTTTTTATCTTGCTTCATCTCCGTGCCAGGCTCACTTCGGCAAAAGGCCCGACTCACAAGCACACTTGCAAGTCCCGTTCAGCTACTTCTCCATCATCAACCCCAAGACACAAACCATGGACTTCTCGACCCCCCCTACGTCAGCTACGCAGCATGAACCGCAACTTGAGGAGCAAGAGTGTGAGCAGGAGAATCCTTCTCTTCTGTGCTTCGACTCTTGCCCGAGTTCTCCCGTGCCCTCGACTTCCGACAACATTGTAACTGAGATCAGCCGCTCTATTCCGCCCACCATCACCTCGCCAGCACCTGGAATCGCCGAGTATATTCTGGTCCCAGTTGTACAGTCAAGGCATTACCCGGATTCGCTTTGTTGGACGGCAAGGCTACGAGTCGCTACCAAGGACATTCGCCGTCTCATGAAAGAAGGCTTTGACTGGTCCGAGGCCAACTTGCAACCATCCCGGGGGCACGTGGACTATACAGGTCAGACAATACTACCAAGCATGCAGAAAAAAGGATGGAAACACCTCCGTCACTTCCGCCTTTGTGACAAGGGGCCAGATCCTCTGTGGACCGCAGAATTCAACGTCATGACGCGCTTTGTGCATGTTCTCTCCGAGTTCCAATTGGCAGATATCTCAGTTGACAATGTCTTAATGGTCAGGGTTCGCAATACCAGATATGACAAGACTTTTGGATGGTGTGGAGGGAATCCAACGAGGCACTCAAAAGTCTTGTCCGATAGCACGTTGAGAAGTTGGTTGCCTGAAAGCACGTCCTTCAAAAGTTGGTTGTCATGGACAGTGCCACAAGACGGCATGTAGGCGTGTTCAAGGCAAGGGATATTGGGAGTTTGCCATTGAGTATTTACCACAAGCGATTAACTCAGGTAGTTCAAAAGGAACATAGCGGCCGCTGTTCATCAATTGCGCTTTAGTTGTTAGTCATTTCTTTGGTCCCACGAGACGAAACTGATACATGAAGATTCCTTGTCTCCAATGCGTCCCACAAAGCAATGACCCGTCGAAACCAGCATTGACTACATGTAAGAGAACCTAGGTGTTCGGACATTTGACAGTAGTACACAATTAAATGGGCATTTTCCGATCCAGTCAGTGAAGACCCCCTTTTTGGATTTGCTTGCTCGCTCTTGATCTCTGATACACCATTGCTTCTTTTCTTTCCCATCCTTCTTCTCCCGGGTCGCCCTGAGGTTCACATAGTGGGCCAAACCGCTGGGAACGCCTCTAGATACTCTCGCCGGCCCGGGCAGCTTTACGGCCCTTGGTAGCTTTGCCACCTTTGGAAGGCTTGCCGCCTTTGGAAGCCTTGCCTTCGGGGGAAGGCATCTTATCCTTTATAGAATCAAGGTAGTCCTGGGCAGCTTGCTGGTTCGTCTTGTTCGGGACAAGATTGCCACTCTTGCCGCCCTTGCCGCCGGCCTTGGCCCGTGGTGCGAGCTGGCAATGGGCGTACTTGTACCACGGGTCCTGGCCCCAGGCTGGATGGTTGGGGGGGAATCCGGCGAGGTCATACCGGGGGCCGCCGGGTAAGTCACCTTCATACCATAGATCGTTGTATCGCAGGTTCGGCACATACGGCATGCGGACGCTCACATGTCCGCCATAGGGATGTACTTCCAAGTGGTACGGCCACCAGCCCGCAATCTGCGCATGAGGAACGCCCCTGATGGCTGCCCACTGCTCCTCCTCGGGATGAGGGTTGAACTCCTTGAGCGTCCGCTGCACATCGATGAAGAGGGCATTTATGTGGATCTTGTAGACATGTCCCGCTGCGCCACAGAACTGCTTGATCCACCTGTCTGTGAGCTGCGGGGACGCTGAGGCAGAGATGAATCCGTCCGTGTCTTTGCTGTGTCATGTATCTGGGTCTCCATAGACGTGTCGGAACAAGTTGATATCCGGCTTGATTGTCGAGTGTTTGGAGTATCCCTCGGCCCATAGCCCGCCCTCTATCCTGGCCTTGTCGGGGGGCTCCCCGTCGATAGCGCGAGCACGGTAGACATACTTGGGGGTAATGTAAGGTGCTTGCCGCGCATCGACGTGGGATATGTTGAGGCTTTCAGGCTGTGGCTCCTGGACTGGAAAGCTGGTGCCCAAAGCAGACAAAAGGCCGACGAGGATGAGGCAGCGGAGAAACAAGGGTTGTTAAGAAGACATGATGAATGATTGGCCAGCAAATCGATTCGAAATGGGAGAGTATGCAAAGAAGAAAGAAGAGACGATGAAAGACAAGACACTGAAACAAGGCGAACTGTGAGTTGGTTGGAATACTGCAGTATACTCGGCACAGAAGACGTTTTTATACTGGTTTGGTTTTGTCTTGAGACCTCGTCTTATGCCAACCTTGCAACCAAGACGGAGATGTCTGATGTCGTCTGGGAGTTGATGACAGTCAATGGCCAACCTCATGTCCGTATGGAACCGGCCAGCCTGGGACGCCTCTGTCACATCCTCACACAGGCTCTGCTAGATCGAAGTCATTCCTGGGAGTAGTCGACGGTCAATGGCACATACCTAACCCGTTTGCCGCCGGCCAAGAGTCCGTTGCCAGCGGCTGTTGTAACCTCCGCTACCATCAAGCAGAGTTGCTATAGTAGAGCAAGACGCGGAAGTCGAGCCAGGAGTCAGCCCGTAGATGGCTTGCTTCAGAAAACTAAGAGTCTACTCGGCCGCTTGGCCGTCTTGCACATGGCGCAGAACAGTAGCATGGAAGGATTCAGGCAGCCTTGATCCGCACGATGATCAAAGACTCAACAAGGACACGAGGTCCTTTGCCACTAGGATATCAAGTTGTAGCCTCTAGGCGCCGCAGGATCGCGGCCTGTTCAACGCGTTCTTGGTTCATTGATTTGAAAACGGTTCATGAACTGATTCATGGGGTTGTCCTGGGAGGATTCGAATGCCTGCTTGCATGGATGGGTCTTGGTAGTGAGAAACGCAACGATACCTACCGAGTACAGGCCATCCGGATTTACAATGGCTCAAGTACAGTACTGATTTCCTTTACAATCGAATCTTTAGTCTTACATAGCAAGTCGAGGGAGATATATGGGCAGCTCATCTGAGGAGAAAACAAATACCTGCTCAGTACTATAGTCTATGCCGAAACCATAGTTGAAGGTAAGGATCATGTATCGAAGTCCGCGCGCTCGAATCCTGCCGCAACCCTGGAAGCGATTATCTGAAATGTCGTCTATCAAGGAATGCTAAATTCAACGACCATCCTTGCTGTTTCAACTAATGGTACTGTACATCGGGTACCGAGTACACATCGTGTATCGTGTCCCAGCAAAGGCAGCTCACGATGTACCTTGATAGAACATGGGTATGTCTGCAATCCATGGTAATCCCTGCTATTTCCATGACTCAGCCATGTTAGCGGATAAAGTGGTGAGATGTGAGGCAGTAATATTCGCATTCTCCAACCTCCATCTCCATTTCCATCTCCATCTCTTACCCCGTCCTAAAGGATCTACATCGCATTTCTTCCAACAGCCAACTCGTCCAACCCCAAAATGTCGGAAATCATTTCGCCCATTGAGCCTAGCTGGAATCCCATTCCACAGCCCGCGACGGTGCAATGGCACGTACCCCTCATCGACGCAGACTACACCAAGCTCACCAAGGGCTTTAAGCCAACCGACATGGACGAGAAGTGGTGGTGTGTTGCCGATGCCCCCGACGCAAAGGGCAACTTTGTCCTTCACTTGTGCCGAAGCTGGACCTCGGATGAACAAGTCGCCCTCACCATCCAGGCCGCCCAGAATGGCACCCGAGCAGGCGCCGCAATCGTCGAGATTGCCTGGGATACGCGCCACTCCGAGGACCAGGCCAAGTACATAGCCAGGAGTGTCTGCCAAGGCTACATGGATTGCGAAATGGAAGCCCTGGCTGGTCAGTTCCCGTGGTACTAGATGGTAATAGCAGTCGAAGCCCGTGTCCTTCAATTAGAACTTATTCGATACAGCGCTTGTCGCCATGAATAGAAGAGCTCCTGAATGCTTGACACTGTGTATATTGCAATCCACTCTACATATGAAGTATACATTAGGCGTCTGTCTAGTTCCTTACTCCTAACCGCTGGAATACGCGGATAGTCCTGAACCGGATTGCTTTACTCCGTAGATGCCATGCCATCCTCCGCTCGTACATGGCGAATAGAAACCACCTCTTCATCTCTGGCTTGAGCGGTGCGAGATGCACATAGAAACTACAAGGAGGTATTGTCTTGTACAAGGGATCGGATGCCCCTGAGTACGTAATGGACTAACGGATGTGGCATTGTACGTCCCGCAAGCCAGGGTCTGGACGGAAACGATTCATCCCTTGCTGGTGGCAACTAAAACACGACCAAGGTGGGACGGTGGAATGGCTAGATGGCTTTCGTTCGTGCCACTGCTTAACCTCCCGTCACTGTCCCAGGACAGTCAATACTCATCCCGGAGCATTCTATATTACTCGGCGCCGCAAGTTGACGGAATAGCACCGATACAGGTCTATCGAGGTTTGTATAAGAGAAGCCCCGAGTCGACGCTCTACAGCCGCTCCCCATCGCTCACTTCTCACAAGTCTCATCTCGAGCTGCTTCTTTCCTTCATCCTTTTCCATTTCCCATTCTCTTGCCGTTATACATTGGTCAATCGAGCTGGTCTCTACGTCCTGGCGACAAGATGCTTTTGAAAAACATCGTGCTTCTCGGCCTCGCGGCCTCTGTCACTGCCTCTGATCTCGGTCTCGAGGAGCGAGCTCGGCCTGCTGCCCCTGCCAAGGCCGTTGGCGGCAGAAAACGCGCTGGCGGCAATACTCCAGCTGCTCCTGGCAAGGCCATCGGCGGGAAAGCCCCAGCTGCTGGCAAGGATGGCGCCGTATGTGACAATGTCAAGATCACGCGGGCCGAGATTGACAAGGTCCTGCGTGAGTTTGACATTGCTCCTGCTGGAGGAGAAAAAGGAGCCGACTAGGACAAGAAACAGTTGAAAGCAGAGTTTTGTCATCTTGGAGAGCCGTAAAGAGTTCGAGCTCTGACGCTCATTAGGATCTCCCGAGGAACCTGCTGATGTATTGAAACGTCTGCAAGGTTATGGCCATGGAAACTGCACGGTGTAGCAAAGCTCATTTCATACAAGCCTCTGTCAACCTAAACAAGGATTATCAGGTAATAATCCTAGCCTTTTCTCTCGATCACATGCTTCTGATCTAGTCGTACTTCCCTCTAGTGCTTTTATTAGACCTTTCCCAGGTCAATACAACCGTCTACGTGCAATGGTCCGAGACTGAGGTAAGATACGTAGCTGTTGGAGGCCTGCGACCATGGGAGTGCAGAAGTTAGATTGATAGGCTCTTGAAAATCTGCCTTGTCTAGAAAGCTTATCGATGATAGCATCATATTCATAGGTCCTCTTCTCATAGACTCATACGGAGATGCACTTTCTACCAGCACGCTACTACGTGACTTTGGAGTTTGCAGTCTGCCTTGTAGAATATATTATACAACTTCAAAGCTGAAAGAACATACTACTCACTCGCTCATGAGCAAAGCCCACTACTCGGGTTTCGCCGTGTCTTGTACTGGGGTCTATCACGACTACTCATGAATCAACTGGAGTTGTTCCGGTCAGGCCTGGGATGCATTAGCCACGCTTACACGAGATGTACAGCCTCCATTCAATAGAGTTTCATCCACGTTGTCGATTTAGGAAACAGCCGTTGCTGCTGGTACAAGCACGCTAAATTGTGATGGCTCAGCTGAGTTAGTTGAAGCTTCCATACACCATCTTCAGCATCTAGACCGGTCCGACGGCGCCGCCAGCCAGCCATTGGCCGCCTTATGAAATGCTATCCAGCCCTCTTCAAACCATCCGTCATCGAGGTGCTAATTCTGCTTCTCTTCTAGACTAAGGCGGTGTCAGGCAGTGGGTGGCGCCGTGCTAAGGCTGTGCTCTCAGCCAGTGTTGGAGTTCCTATTTTTGTAACGCCCATCAATTTGTGGCGTCGAAGACATCACCAGCAGCCTCACAATGGCACTGGCTAAGCCTCCGCCGCTTCGTTCTGGATACTTGAAGATGTGTTATTTCGAATTGAGAGATCTCGTGTATAAAAAGGGACAGTCCTCGCTTTGTAAATGTGTTTTCAAGCATCAACAACTCGATTCCAGCAACCAGCCTACTACTGAACATTCCATCTCTCAACACAACTTTATCAACTTACTTACAACTACCTCAATCTCCAAAATGCTCTTCAAGACCATTTTCACTACCATTGCTGCGACTTCTGCCGTTCTTGGAGCGCCAGTCGCAAAACATCAGAGATCTTCCCCTTCTTATTCCACCGATATCTCTTATACCATTGACGCGACTGATTCTACCGACACTTCTTATCCTACTGATACTTCTGATCCCACCAACATTTCTTATACCACCGACACTTCTGATCCCACCGACACTCCCTTCACAACTGAGACTCCCATCATCAAAACTCCCTGTACTACAGAGACTCCTACCATCAAAACGCCCTATCCCATTGCCACTCCCCATACCATCCACGCTCCTTGGACGACTGCCACTCCCGACACTCCTTGTCCTGGGAGCCATTGTTCTTCTTCGCCTAATCCCTCTGGCCCTCTCTCCCCTCCTCGCTACTTTACTCCCTCGGCCATCTGGAAGTACAACGTCCGCAATGGAGCCATCTCAGCTACGAAGACCGGCGAGGTATACAAGTCCACCAACAACAACGGAAACGACATTACAGCTCTCTTGACCTTCAAGTACCCTGTCGAAGCCAAGGGACGCCAATGTCAGTTTGGCTTCTTCCTCAACGACAAAGATGTCGTGTCTGGCAGCCGCAAGCTGGATCTCTTCACCAGCCTGAGGCCGGCCCCAGGAGCAACCAAGGGCTGGGGCCCCGGAAACCAGCGCAACAATCATCTGGGCCGTCTTTCGGTTTACCGGGGCGCTACTGCGACCTGGAGTGCCACCTATGGTGCTTATCTCACCGAGAAGACGCCCTGCAAGGCTCCCAACACCATCGAGGGCTTTGAGCTTGTGGGCGTCAATGACTACGACTACGTTTCGTGGAACCCTTTGGTTTCGGGCGCTAGAATCTACTACTTTTGAGACAGCTTGGGGGGAGTCAACCCTCGGCTAACTGTTTCAATGTATGGCGCTTGGGAAGGTTATCACGTTGTTCAACGAGAGGATATGATGGTATTGAGGTTTTTGGGTCTGCTTCTTAGTTCATTCCGTCTGCGTGTCCTCATTTATACCGTGGAGAGTTGTAGAGTACGAGGGCAAACTATTCACTCCTTTCACATCTAGATCAATAGCAGTTGTTGACCATTCATCTTGCAATTCAAATATGACGGCCTCTACCTCCTGTTCACCGCTCTCCTTGGTGCCGCTCAATGACGACAAAACATTCAACCAGAAAGCGTGGCGGTGCTTTTGTAAGCAGTGTACCACACATGAAGATGCCTTACGCACGGGCTGCCACCTACGTAGTCTGTATGAGACGCAGGATGCTCAGCCTCAGGAACACGCCGAGGCAGACTGGCGGAGCCTTCCTTGTGACACCTCGCAGACAGGCTCTTGCAGCCCAACTCGCATATAAAAGCAGGCTGCCCTGCCGTTACTCAACACCATCAAACGCTCATCTTGCATCTCTCCCTTTCAACTCCTATTGACAGATTCAAATCATGGCCGAGGCTGTAGCTGGGCTCAGCCTCGCGGCCAACATAATAGCAGTTGTTGATTTCAGCATCAAGGTATCTAGTCGCCTGACGGAATACCTTGGGAACTTGGAAGATGTGCCCAAGACCTTTCGCAGCATCGCGGCCCAACTTCCCATACTCATCGTCAGCCTCGGAAAGATTAAAGCAGACTTTGATTCGGGCCACCTCCTCTCCGAGGACGGGAAGCTTGCGCTGGAATCCATCGTAACCGACTGCCACGCCCGAGTCAGTGAGCTCGATGGTATCCTGCAAAAGACGATCCCTACAAGCGACTCTCTCAGGGAACGAAGCTTCAAAGCCCTCAAGAGCCTCGTCAAAGAGGATACAATCCGCAAGCTCGAAGAATCATTACAAAAGCACACGGTGTACTTGACTTTCTATCACTCAGTTGCCACATCCAACGAGGTCACACATCGTAAGTGATATATCCACACCAACACTTTCTACATTCTAACCGGTCCATAGAGAGGCTGGTGGAGATACGCCGATGGCTTTCTGCTCCCGATCCTTCGGTAAACTTCAACAAAGCGAAGGACAATCGGGTCCCAGGGACCGGCAAATGGTTTCTGGACAGTCAAAAATACTCCGACTGGAAAGCAGACTCTGCTTCTTTCGTCTGGGTCCACGGAATTCCAGGAGCTGGAAAGAGCTTTTTCAGCACTGCAATCGTGCAGGATCTACAGAAAACGTGCCGTGACGATCCGACAAAGGTTGTTATATACTTCTACTTTGACTTTAGCGACTCCAACAAACAGTCGCCTGACAGTATGGCCCGGCCCCTGATGTCGCAGCTTTTTTCCGAGTTGTCGTATTTGCCATCCGCCATTGACAGGCTTTACTCGTCTTGCCAAAACGGCCAGAGCCAGCCATCTGATGACCAGATATTCGAGTCGCTCCATCGCCTGATCCAGGAATTCCCGAATGTTTACATGGTCATTGATGCAGTCGACGAGTCGACCGATCGGCAAGGCTGCTTGGACTTTCTCGAAGCCATTCACAAGCTTCGCGCCAACAGCCTTCACACCATTGTGACGAGTCGAAAAGAACACGATATCGTCACCTCTTTGAGCCAGTTCCTCCAGCCAGACAATATTACTTGTCTAGAGGCGTCCCCCGTGATGGACGATATACGCCGGTACATTCACCATAGATGGTCAACAGATGTCCGGCTGAAAAGGTGGAAAGCCAACGCAGCGCTCCAGGCCGAGGTTGAGTCATGTCTGATGAAAAAAGCCTATGGGATGTAAGTACCACATCTCGTCGTATAGTCTATTCCCAGTTCACTGACCAGGCTCGGTAGGTTTCGATGGGTTGTCTGCCAGCTCGATGCTCTCGCAAAGTGCCTCAATTCTAAAATGGTGCGCTATACTCTGACCAACTTGCCCAAGTCTTTGGATGAGACCTATCGTCGGATTCTATGCTCCATTCCAGAGGTACACAAAATCTATGTCTGCCGGATACTTCGGTGGCTGGCCTATTCGCGACGGCCTCTTACGGTGAAGGAACTGGCCCAAGCAGTTGCTCTAGATGCAGAAACGACTTACTCTTTCAACGAGGACGAGGTCTTCATAGACCCATACGAAGTCCTGTCCATTTGTTCGAGCTTGGTCACTACTAGCAAATGGAGGGCTTATAGTAACTCTGGCTTCAGTTCTGTGTATGAAGTGGTCATATTTGCCCACTACTCCGTCAAAGAGTATCTCTTGTCAGATCGCATTCCGGTATCACTTTTCCATATCACCGAAGCTGATACCCACTTTTACCTCGGGAAAGCTTGCCTGGTCTACGTTCACCAAACCGTGTTTAGGTCGGTGAATGGATATTTCTCCAAAGGAACGGACCCTGAGTATCCATTCATAGGTTACTCGTGGCACTCTTGGTTCCATCACATGCACATGTCCAAAGACAGTACTGGCGCAAACGACTCGTTTCCACTATTCTTTCGGCTTTTCAATCCTGCTGCCTCAAGGTGGGTGTTCAACGAGAAGTACCTGTTCTCTTCACTCTTGCATGATTGCGCATTTGCAGGACTCGAAGAGCACGTCGCATTCATGCTCACCACTGAAGAGATACGAGAAACAATAGAGAACGGACATCTCGATTCCCCACTATACGTGGCTTGTATGAATGGACATATGGCTATTGTGAAGCTCCTCCTCGCAGCCGGTGCAGATTCAACCGTCGATGCAGGTGTAATCTCGATTTTACTCCATTGGGAGAAGCATACCGCTACCGAGGTATTATGATTGGGACAGGTGATGAGGACGAGTCTAATGTGGAGGATATTGATGGGGATGGTCGTTTCAAAGTTTCCCCGTTAGAAGTAGCCTGCCATGGAGGCCACTACGCGATTGTGAAGCTACTTATCCTCTCACATATATCGAACGGTACCCTACTGCAACAATTAGAGCATATAAAGAGATACTGAAAGAGTAGTACATCAAGGCGCTTCAAATTGCGCAGAAGGACGGGTATGAAGGTATAGCGAGGGTTCTTCTTCTTGAATCAGGTGCTCAATTCAAGGCTTAGGATAGAATGATTTGTATCACGAAAGGCTCATCTTCTTGTCCACTTTCCATGTCAACGTAATGGATCCGAGTTTCGGCAATAAGGCCGGAAGTGGCGGGATCTCGGCCCCACATTCGGCGTCCCACGTCCGCGCTTGACGGGGTTTGCTTACGTTAGCGAGCCGCGATGAGAGAATCCAGAAGAAACTGATGCCATATCTTTTAAGCAATGGCCAACCCGCGTTTTATTCTAGCTCTTTTATAACTTGACTCTTTATTCTGCCCTACGTTACGCAGAGATATATACGGCCAACTGCAGTCACCGTCCCTCTTGCAATTCTCACATGCTCAGAAAAGGCCTCACTTCTCGATTCCTATCGACATCCGCCACCAGAATGACTCAGTTCCGCATCGACGTCACGTCGGACAACGTGTGCCCGTGGTGCTACATCGGCAAGAAGCAGCTTGAGCTCGCGCAGACGCTCTGGCACCAAAAGTACCCCAACTCGGGCGACACGTTTGTCGTCAGCTGGAAGCCGTACCAGCTCAACCCGGACTCGCCGAGGCGCGTCAGCCGGCCCAAGCGGGAGTACTACATTGAGAGGTTTGGCGCCGAGCGCGCCGCCCAGATCTTTGAGCGCATCACGGGCGTGGGTGAAAAGGTCGGCATCAACTTCAGCTTTGGCGGCATGGTCGGCAACTCGCGTGACTCGCACCGCGTCACCCAGCTGGCCAAGAAGTACGGCACCGAGGTCGAGGGCAAGACGATCAACGGCCTCTTTGCGACCTACTTTGAGAACGAGGGCGACATCACCGACCTTGAGACCCTCAGGCGCATCGCCATCGAGGCTGGTATCCCAGAAGATGAGTTCCAAAAGGCCATTGTCGACAGCGACGAGGGCGGTCCCGAGGTCGATCGGGCTGCTCAGGAGGCCCGCTTGAATGGTGTCGATGGTGTGCCAGACTATGTCGTGCAGGACATGTACAGACTTCCTGGCGCCAACGACGCCACGAGCTTTGTCCAAGTCTTTGAAGAGGTCAAGGCGATTGAGTCGGGCGAGAAAGAGCAGAGCCCGTAAGGATTGCGTTTAAAGTCTTTTTGTGGTCTTGCCAGGTAGCGTTTCGAGTGGGTGAGAAAATACTACACCTGTGTTGATCGGAAAACGGTCTCTGCTCGGTTCTGAAGAACCCCCTTCCATAGCTTTCCCGCCTCGAAGCCCGGCACATAGAACAAAAGGCCAATCTCCTGACTTGTCCACCAACTCGCTCTGTCCATGTTACCCGAGCCAAGAATGAGGTACTTGTCGTCGACGAGCGTCATCTTGAAGTGGCTCAAGACGGGCTCATCTTCCATCCCTTGCCGACTGTCCAGTGGCTGGTAGTAGTAGATGTCCAGTTTGCCAGGTGCGACTTGATCTCTTTCGACGTCCGATATTTCCGGGCGCTTCAGCAGGGCCTTGTACCGCTGGATCAACTGACTGACACACCGCGAAGTGGTCGTGCCAGCGGTAACGAGCTGCTCGATAAGCATCATGTTCTTGCTTGTTCTGATTTCCACGTCCACACCGAGGGCCAGGACACGCAACAGTGCCTCAATGACGGGCCAGGAAGTGAGGTTTGGTGTGATGATTGTAATTCGATGTTCAGCATTAGAGAGAAGCTCGAGGAGGGCGGCATTGAGAGGCGTGGTAGGTGGACTGGATTGCGATAGAAAGGGGAAGAAGCTGAAGCGAGGGTTACGGTGGTGCGGTGACGGTAAGAAAATGGTCGGGACAGGCTTGTCAGCGTCAAAGGTGTAGGATACACACGCCGAGTCCGGAGATTCATCTGTCTCGACTCGTCCGTTGTGTATCGTCTTGGTGCCTTCGCTTGCAAGCTGATGAGTATTGAGAGCATCCTTTCCTATGCCCCAAACCCGCCCGTAAAAAGCAGCCAGCTGGTTGACGATGGGGCCTTCTACCTCGACGCATCCTTCGAACCACCTCTCCCAGCTGACGTTGCAGCTAGGGACCCAGGCCCTCACTCCATCGACGATGAGAAACTTGGGGTGCATCACGCTGAGAGGCGTGAAGAAGAGCGTCTTGACCGTCAGCTCAATCCTGCCTTTGCTGAGGGTGTCTTCATCTGGCAAGCCCAGCTGGGGCCATTTGGCGGGTGGATAGATGTAGCCATCCTGCGATGCAGTATGGAAGAGTTTCTGGAACAAGCCAAACGAAGAGAATCCAATGTTAATCCGCAGAGTCGTCTTCACATTCCTCTCTGCGCGGGTGGATGCGAGCTGAAGAAGCGTCTCACGGATGGCGTTGAGGGTCGGAGAGTCGGCCCAGTAGCAGGTGATGAGCTGGACAGAGTGCGTAGCACTGAGGAGACCTGGAAGCAGAGCACGCTTGTAGATGGAGAGGCCTGTTCCAAGATGGAGAGACTTGAGCCGGCTCACGGTGATGAGGGAGTCGACGTTGTCGGCGTAGTGGTTGGGGAAGTCATCTGCTAGCTCATGGCGACGTTGCTCAAGGTGCAGCTTCCAGGGGACGACAAAGGACGATGGAAACTCGCTGGAGGCCATGGTTTGAAGCTAAGAAACAGCAATTCAACAGAGAGAAGCTAAAGTCTGCTAAAGATGGTCCACGGTCATTCCCGAGGCTTTCCAGCTGAGTCGTTGTGTATAGTGCAAGGTGAAGGTCCAAGATGACGCGTCTGCGCCCAGACCTGGATTATAGCACGTGCTGAAGCCAAGACTCGCGAAACAAGCACTTTTTCTGGATCGCCCCGGGCCTATATCATTCTCATCTTCAATTGACACAACAGATTCTATATTCACAGTCTCCCAACCAAGACAAACGTCGCCTTGTTGAAGATGCTTGGGCTGTTAGTGCTTTGGTGACTAATGCCACCAAAACCTTAACGTGCCGATGCCCTTGACCGCTTTTGGAGCTTACCCGGCAGAATCCCCCCACCACTCATTGACTGCGACTCCTATTATCTTGCCATCTCCGTGTCTTTCAACATCGCCAACTCCCTCTCCATCTCCGCCTTATTCTCGCTCTCGCTCTCGCCCACGCCGTTCCGACCAGCCGCAGCCATGCTGTCCGGCATTCTCATTTTCAACCAAAAGGGCGAGAACCTCATCTTCCGTGCCTTTCGCAACGACTGTCGCCCCCGCCTCGCCGATGTCTTCCGCATTCAGGTCATCTCCAACGCCCAGGTCCGATCGCCCATCCTCACGCTCGGCAGCACCACCTTTAGCCATGTCAAGCACGAAAACATCTACCTCGTGGCAATTACCAAGAGCAACGCCAATGCCGCCCTTGTCTTTGAGTTCCTCTACCGCCTGATCCAGCTCGGCAAGGGCTACTTTGGCAAGTTTGATGAGGAGGCTGTTAAGAACAACTTTGTGCTCGTCTACGAGCTGCTGGACGGTAAGGCCCGGTTTTTCTATGACTTCCATTGTTGCACAGCACCCCTGACTGTTCATAGAAATCATCGACTTTGGCTACCCCCAAAACACCGAGACGGACACGCTCAAGATGTACATTACAACCGAGGGAGTCAAGTCGGAATCCCGCCGCGAGGACACGTCCAAGATCACCATGCAGGCCACCGGCGCCCTATCCTGGCGCAAGGCCGACGTCAAGTACCGTAAGAACGAAGCTTTCGTCGACGTGATCGAGGACGTGAATCTACTCATGTCGGCCACTGGCGCCGTCCTACGTGCCGACGTCACCGGCCAGATTGTCATGCGCGCCTACCTCTCCGGCACGCCCGAGTGCAAGTTTGGCCTCAACGACCGCCTGCTGCTCGACAACGACGGTCTCCTCAGTCTCCCCAGCGGAAACCGCATGGGCAGCAAGGCCACCAAGGCCGCCGCCGGCAGCGTCACGCTCGAGGACTGCCAGTTCCACCAGTGCGTCAAGCTCGGCAAGTTTGACACGGACCGCATCATCAGCTTCGTTCCTCCCGACGGCGAATTCGAGCTTATGCGCTACCGCGCCACGGAAAACGTCAACCTGCCTTTCAAGGTGCACGCCATTGTCAACGAGGTCGGACGCACAAAGGTCGAATACAGCATCGGCGTCAAGGCCAACTTTGGCTCCAAGCTCTTCGCCACCAATGTCATTGTCAAGATCCCCACGCCCCTCAACACGGCCAAGATCACCGAGAGGTGCACGCAGGGCAAGGCCAAGTACGAGCCCAGCGAGAACGTCATCGTATGGAAGATTGGCCGCTTTGCCGGCCAGAGCGAGTTTGTCCTCAGCGCCGAGGCCATCCTAACGAGCATGACGAACCAGCGGGCATGGAGTCGACCGCCACTGAGCCTCAACTTTAGCCTGCTCATGTTTACGAGCTCGGGGCTGTTGGTGCGGTATCTAAAGGTGTTTGAAAAGAGCAATTACTCGAGTGTCAAGTGGGTGCGTTACATGACCAGAGCAGGGTCATATGAGATAAGGTGAGTCTTTGCAAACGTGGCACTCTATGCAGACTGAACTAACTGTCGTCAGGTTTTAATCTAGGGCGAGAGACATTCCCAGGTGGCAGATTATGTTCGGCGTTCCGGTATATCCCAGCAGCAAAAGTCTAGAGCGGGCCTGGTTCCAGTATTATATTTTCCGTCATGAATCCAATACTTCAAAAGTCCTTCTCGCGGGCGTGTATGATTGAGGTGTTATTCTACTTACTGGCCTAGGTCTGAATGTCACGTCAGTGAACGGGGGAATCTTCTTGCACGCAACGTCACAGACTGCAGCATCAACCTCTGCTTGTTGCCTTGCTCTCGGTCCTGTCGTTAACCGTCAGTGATCTTAAAGCTTGGACTTGCGGTAATACCTGCAGTGCTGCTGATTCCGATCGCATCAGGAGCCGTTCCCAAATGCCCCGACGATTGGAGCTCGCTTTGGACCCTCCAACATGTTACCTCTAGTCTCATGCCAGCTGCACAGTTGATAGCTCAGGCTTCAGTCATCCTGTGGCTGGGCTTGCTGTCTCCTGCAATACGGTATATCTTGAGGGACGCACCCCTACACCTTGATCAGTTCGTCACCTTGCCAACGAGCCCGGCCGGCAATCATGTCATCCACGGGCCAACGATAGCTACAGACTCTAGGCGTTCTTGCGTCTCGGCCACTTTCGAAAAGCTAGTCATGTATTGGCTTTATACTTTCCGACGTTATCGACGGCGATTGCGGTTGAGTAGAGGCGGCTCAGACTAGCAACGGGTCGACAAGCCTGACTAGTACAGGCCATGCTGTATAAATATCTTCGCTACGCTCCACGACATCGACGAGGCCTCGAGGGAACGGGACTTGGGCCACAGGTCAATGTTGCTCTAGAGGCTCATTTCGTCTCGTCCCTCTTCACAAAGAGTAGGTACATGTACCACGATAACCAGCCACAGGTCAAGGGCTTACTCTGCTGCTCGCCTTGAGCACTACAAACCAATCAAGCAAAGCGACTCCATCTCCGAGTCTTCTGTGGTTTTTGCGAAACCCAGTGCCGGTCCATGTTTCCAACCCCTCTTATTCTCGAGCTCTCATCACCGCCCATGTCCATCCCGTCACACGAGCACAGCAGGACAAGGCAGCGCCATCTCAACCCTCTCCGCCGACATCCCGAAAGACTCATGGCTCCCTGCAGCATCTCTCACAAACACGCCCACCGGCAGCCAGAGCCAAACCACAGATGCAGCAGAGCACAAGCCTGGCATCCAAGTTGCCGACATGAGCGGCAACCCCCCGGCTTCTTCCCTGAGGCGGCCGCCCAGCCCTGTTTGGCGTGCGTGATCGGATGCAGCTGAGCAGTCGTCGGTGATCAATACGACCTTGTGCGACGGAGGCTTATCCCAGTATTGCCCGTTATTGCCTGCGCCGTCTTGCAGACGATGGGCAATGTCTCTTCTGTCGTCGTCATGCTCCCCCGTCCGTCTCCTTCTGGAACATATGGGGATGCCTGTCCATCCCGGCCTGCGTCTCTCGTCACCCCGACATCACGTATGGCGGCCATTGTACCTCCGCACCCGTCGATTCAGCCCTAGCCAATCCGGCGGCGCCATCATCTGCAGCTTGCCGCCGGGAGATGCCGTCTCTTGCAGCTCCCCGCGATGTGTATGCGGATCCAGGTTTGCAATTCGCAGCTGTTCAGTGTCAACGACTAGATGTCCCAGATATTCCTCTGTTGGAGGAACCAGACTCCTCGTCTTGGTCAACAGCGAAACGACGCTGCTCGCCATCTCGTCGCAATGTAGCCCGCTTTGACATGGCATTTCTCTCTACGCGATGGCGCGTCCATGACTTACACGACTCTCACCTCAATCGCACCCTGGCTGGCGTCTCTCAGACATGGTACTACCATGACCCAACACCCATGTTCAGCCCAGTGACTGCTTTTTCGACAAACAGGACATGCCATCCGGCCCCTTTGCCATGGCCATGGCCCAACAAGTGCAGAGACATGGCATCAATCCCATCTCTGCCACCCAGAAGCCCCGTCTTGCAAAAAACAAAGTCATGTTTTCTGACTGGCCCAGCAACCCCATGACCAAACTGGAAAGCTGAAAGAGACTTTACGCCCGAGACAGCTCCATCTCCACCCAGCGGCGCCCATTCACCGTTACACCCAGAGCATCAAAACTGGTTCAATCACACCGCAACCGTCTCTCCTTTGCCCTCTGCTCTCTCTGGAGACCATGAACAGCATTCAGAACGCGTACGGTTGCCTCTTTGCGCGAGATACCACCGTCCCAAGGGGGGCTGCCACGTTGCTGCCGTCAATAATGGCACATCGCTGGACCGCCAATATGCCGCCCACGTCTACGGTCGCGAGAAAATGGTTTTGTTTCCTGGGTTCGCTTTGAGATGCCATGCCCTTTTGTTCAGCCCGTTTTGGGGTCGCATGGATTGCACAGATTGTCAGGAAATTGATGCCCAGATGGCCGGGCAGCTGAGGGAAATAGATATATAGACGGGATGCTCATGGCGGGTATGGGTTTGGAGACAAGAAGACCAGATATCGTCTCTTGCTCAGGTTTACTCTACAGCATCCCAGCTTCGTTTTTTTCCCTTCCGAGTCGGCATCATCGTTGAGGTATTCCTCCTTGGAATACGAGTTCGAGTTCAACACCAGCAGCACAGCACCAGAGAGCAACGACCAAGAAGCAGCTCATCCAGCAGCCCCTCGCCCACCAGACACGGTCCACTCCGGGGGAGACCCAGCAACCCGCCATGTGCCACCGCATCATCTTCAGGCTTGCCTGCGAACACGTCCACACGCAAATGGTCTACTGCGCGGCCGGCCTCGCGGCCAGCCGGCGGCCCTGCAGCAGCCTCACGCAGCAGACGATGCCGTACCCGCCGCCGTCGGGCTACACGCTGCCCAAGTGCCCGCTGGCCGACTGCCCGTTCGAGGCCAAGAACCAGGCCTGGGACTGCTGCTGGTGCGGCAAGAGCTGGAACGTCGGCGGCCGCTGCAGCTGCGTCATGATCCACGACGGCACCGAGTACCGCTGCGAGCACATCTGCTGCAAGACGTGCACGCCGTCGAGGGAGTACAGCTCGTAAGGAGATGGGATGGGGGAGGGATACTTGCTTCTTTCAGTCATGGGACGGTCGTTTGCTTTTGCTCTGGACATGTCGGGGGCGGTACAAGTTGTTGATTTGCGGCTACGGCTCAGAAGATGGGTAACTCGGTATCACGATGATGGATGGGCTGCTAGACGACTTGCAGATGGAAGTCGGCCTGGATCCCCTCGGAGCTGCCAGGCCCGGCTCCTCGTCGCACCAGATCCCGTCGGCTTACATGAGATGGCAGGGGGGTCCAAATCGAGATGAGAGAGAAGCTTACGAGAGAGAAGAAGAAACTTGATCTGACTCGAGCTACAAAGCAAGCCACGGGCAGCCCTATCTCAGCCCGCCCTTGATATGACTTTTTTTTTCCTCGGACGGCAGCAGAGGCCATGTCTCACCTATAGTTGGCAGCCTTGTCCCTGTCCGATGGGCGCCACCATCTCAGCCGTCCTCGATGCTTTTTTGTCGAGGCGACAAGATCTTCCTTCTTTTTCCCATCTCGTTCCCCCCAAAAAAGCTTGGTGTCCAGTCCTTTTCCCCGTGAGGCTGTCTGCCCGCCCGCCCTGACTTGTTCTGTATCACCATTCCTCCGAGTCCTGTCTTGCCAGTGCCTCTTCCTGGGGCCTGGCAGCCTGCAGGTGGCGCTCCCTCCAGGCGTCGTGCCTCTCCCTCTTGGGTATCCGAGACATTGGAAAAAGCCCCCATCATGTCCCCATCTCCGATGATGCGGCCCCCAGGGATGGTCGATGATTGGGGGCCGATCGAGCAGTTCGTCTGGGGCGACGCCTCTTTTTCCCTGCCCGCTCCGAACCAGTCAACGCAGGTTTTGGGACAGACGTGTTTTCGACGAGTTGGAAAAAGAAGTTGCTTCGCTGAACTTGGTCCCCGCTGCCACCGCATCGAGCAGTCGTCGATCTGCACTTCTGAATGGGTGCCTTGGTTGGGCGGATCATGGGAAGAGGCTAGCTCGGGGGGGGGCAGAGCTGCGTATAAATATCTGGGTCGAGGGGTTCCTTTGTGTCTTGTTCCGTAGAGGCTGCTGATGGGAGTATTCGTCGTCATTCTGCATTCCTGTGCTTTGGATCCGCTGCCAGCCAGTTTCTGAGATTAGACAAGACTCTGTCAAGACTGAATACTATCAAGACTGGATACTGTCAACGAATACCGTCAACGAATACCGTAAACAATACCGTCAGCAATACCGTCAACAATACCGTCAACCATCCCGTCAACAGTACCGCCAACCATACCG